>CBVK0101480458.1:0-11907 GCA_900067695.1 Picea abies | reverse complement strand
TGTACGGACAGGTACAGTCAGCATCCAAAATTTTGCCTGTTTGGCTCGGTGGACAGAATGCGATATCTTCTCCATACGGACTCCGTTTGTGATAAAAACTATACCACCGGAATCAGGAAGACGAGCCGGACGTCATGGCGTTGGTTTCATCGTATTCCGAGCACTTTCATTTTTGAGCATTTTTCATGCCCTGAGCACGGAATTCCTTGTAGGAATGGTTTTTATCCACTTGGTGAAATTATCAGTGGCATTCAAAATCCACCTATGTTGACCACTTGAAGCTGAGTGGATTTCCCCATTGAAGTCAAGACCCCATTGATGAAATGGTCTAGAAACTATCGCATGCTTCAAAGGAAAATATTTGAGTTGTGGCTTTCTAGAAAACTTTTTGCATTTGACACAAGCTCTAATCTTTTCACAAACAATAGTAAAAATGCTAGGCTAGAAATACCTAGCTCTTAGGATCTTATAGACTGTGGTTATCCAAAAATGATGGTCCCCACATAGTTTCTCATGAAAGTTAGTCATGGCCTTTTGGGCTTCCTATCGATCTAGACATTTCAAAAGAACTCCTAAAGCATCTTTCCAATATAAGACATGACCAATTAGACAATATCTGGTTGATTTAAGCTTTAAATCTCTCACCTTGTTCTTGTCTAAACCATGATTAGGCTGCAACTTCTGCAGAAAATATATGATGTCTTTATACCAAGTGCATTCTACCAAATTTAGGCTGACATGGGAGATTTTATCAACAAATTCAACTTGTTGATTTTATGAGTTTATGTTCATGAAATTAACCCCTAAAGATTTGAAATTTGATTTAGCTAGAAACCTTTCTAAACCTTGTACTTTCACTAATTTAGTGGGCTTCATTTCAAGGTCAAATTCCAAAATTTTAGGAATCAATTTTCTCCTCTTCCCATCTATGTCAGGTTGGATAAGTATCTCTTTCACTGAGGTTGATGGAACATATACAACAATCTTTGAATGCAGAACATATACTCTGAAACCTTGAGGGATTTGACCAAATCATAAGCCTTATTTTCCATGATATCATATCTCATTTCTACATCCCTCAATGCTCTACTGAAAAAGGAAATAGGATACTCTAACCCCTATGTATTTTTCTGCAACAAAACAACAACCAATGTGTCAAATGAGGCAAAGGAAAATATTAGAAACTCCTTGTAATAGTCAGGGCTAATGAGCACATGTGATTCAATCAAGGCCTTTTTTATCTGATCAAAAGCTTCTTGAGCCTCAGTAGTCCATTTAACCTCATTTCCTTTCCTAAGCATGGTTGTAATGTACTTCACTAATTCAACAAACTTAGAGATGAACCTTCTTAGAAAATTGATTTTCCCCAAGAAAGACGAGAGTTATTTCTTGGATCTAGGAAAATATAAGGTTTGTATGGCCTCTACTCTGCTTGGATCAATTATTACCCCTTATGCTGATACAATGTGGCCCAATAACTTACCTTCCTTCATAGAAAACAAAGAATTCTTAGGATTGAGAGAGAGACGAAAATTTATGCACTTCAGGAAGACCTTTTTCAAATGATGATAATTCTCTTTATCAAATTTTCAGAACACTTTAATGTCATCTAGATAGATGACTACAAAATTTTTCTTCTCCCCAATGAAGGGAATTTCCATTGCTCTCTGAAAGTTCGCTCCTGCATTCATCAATCCAAAGGGAATTTTAGCAGACATGAATGTGCCCCAAGGACTAGTGAAGGTTATCTTCTCTCTATATTCAAAGAAGACAAAGATCTAATTGTAGCCAAAAAACATCCATCAATCATATACATGATAGATGAACCAGTGACTCTCTGCAAAATGTGATCCATATTTGGCAAGGGGTAATTATCTTTCTTGGAGATTCTATTCAAATTCTTGAAATCAACACATAGTATAATTTCCCCATTTTCTTCCTCACACAGACCAACTTAGCCACCCACTCAGAGTATCTCAAAGGAATGATGATTTTGGCATCCAACAAGATCTAATTGTAGCCAAAAAACATCCATCAATCATATACATGATAGATGAACCAGTGACTCTCTGCAAAATGTGATCCATATTTGGCAAGGGGTAATTATCTTTCTTGGAGATTCTATTCAAATTCTTGAAATCAACACATAGTATAATTTCCCCATTTTCTTCCTCACACAGACCAACTTAGCCACCCACTCAGAGTATCTCAAAGGAATGATGATTTTGGCATCCAACAACTTCTTCACTTCTTTTTCCATAATAGGCAGCAACATGGGATTTATCTGTCTAAGTTTCTTCCGAAAGGGCTTGGTCTCATCTTTCAAAGGAATATTATGTTCAATGATGTCTGTGTCATATGTTCTTAAATATTCATATTTCTAGGAAAACACATCAACAAACTCCTTTAAAATATTAACATACTCATTCCTTTGTTCTTTTGACAAGCTGCTAGATAATTTAACATACTTTGGATCCTCCTCTGTACCTAAATTGCATTCAGTCACATCAACATTTTTAGTTAAACCTTTAACCTTTACAACAACACAATTTCTTTCAAACAATCTCTCCAAGGGGACTAGTCCTTTTGGAATATGGTTACTGGGAAAATGAACAATATGATGGTCAACAATTTAATTCAGAAAAATATCAGCACGAGGGATTTTTTCAGTATCATGATCTTTATCAATATGCGAGGCAAAAAACTCATCCACATTCTCAAGAAATATTTTTATCTAAATATCATCCTCAAAAACATTCCAATGTTTGACATTCTCAAGTATAGAGGGTATATACTTCACTTACACATCATATTTAAGTTTAGGGGGCAAATGAACTCTAAAACTACTTGCTGAAACAACCAAGGAATCCACCATAGTGTTCTCCTCTCTTGGAACAAATGAGATATTAAAATCTAAGAATAAACTATCAACGAGATCCCAAAATTCATTTTTGTAAGTCCTTAACCCGGGGTGTTTAGCTTGATACATATTTTTGACTTGGTGGACAATTAATTCAACATCTCCAAACACTACTAGCTCTTCAATCTCCATGTCTTTAGCATCCCTCAAACCCAAAACAAGAGCCTCATATTATGCCACATTGTTTGTAGTTTCAAATTCAAGCTTGTAAGACAAAGATATAGTCTCTTGGGTAGGGGAAATAAAGACTACCCCAACACCAACACCCTTCTTAGAAGAGGCTCTATCAAAACAAATCTTCCAAACATAGGTATTAGGAGGAGGATCTTCATAAGAGGTAAGAGGTTGTTTCTGATTTCAATAGCTGGTTGAGGAGCATCAATGAGTTGTAATATACTGGATCATAAATCAGTATCAATTGAAAAAATAGAGTGGTTGGTAGGATTTGCTTCATCATTGATGATGTAAGCTAGTTATGCCTCCCTATAAAGCCTTCTATGTTCTCCCCCAAACACAAGAATGGTGGCATATAAAAGGTCCATCTTCAAAGCTCCCCCTAGTCTTTTGATCCAAGATCTTGAAAAGAGCATCCCAAACTTATGGGGGACATCAGCTACCACAATATCTATGACCACACTTTTCATTGGAAATTGGAACATGGTAACAACCAGGTCTTTAATAACCCCAAGACACTTCACCTTGCTAGAATCAAATGAGTATAGGTCATGGTAATTTTTTGATAGGTCATGGTAATTTTTTGTAATTTCCAACCCAAGCTCATCCATGAAAATTTTAGGCATGAGGTTATCAGGTTCCCATGAGTCCATCAAGAAGTTGTGCAACACTTTAACATGAATGTTTAATGATGTGTATAAATGGGGGGAAGAGTCATCCCTATCCTCTACCAAAGGTCCCAATATGACTAACGATTTTTCATCTTGAAGGTTGATTGAATCTGTGGAATTTGAGGAAGACTCAGGCTGCAACATTTTGGAATATATCTTTTGAATTCCTCATTCTTAATCCGCTCAAAAAGCTAAAAGAGGATGGAGATTTCAAAATATCCTTAACTTCTGGGGTAGGGATCTTAACCAATGTTTGGGGGTTTTGTGCATATTTTTCTTTGCTGCTAGCTTCCACAGTCTTAGAAATTTTATTTTTTTTAGTGGGCTTATTTGAAGTGTCAGTATTTCCCTTTTTTTTTTTGATCTGAGGTTGTATTTACTTGGATTGTCATTGGTTTTTCCCCTTTACTCAATTCATTTAATTGACTATCCATGAGAGACTCTTCATATCCAGATTGGGTTAAATGAGGATAGGTAGAGGTGTCACCAAGACAATGGATTTTAGGATCAACTTCTTCATCCCCTCCTTCTTCATTAGTAAGAAGGTTATTTTGGAGAGGGGATTGAAATTTTTTATCATCCCTATCCCTATTTCTTCAATCTCTTTGGAGGACCTGAGAGGCATTATTTGTTCTTCTGTAATTACATCTATTATCAACATTCTGTGTGTTCCTATAGTTCTATTTTCCTTCAAGTTTCAACTTCTCCATTTCAGCAGAAATTGATTTTTCCAATTTGGTAAGTTCATCAAATTGAGGGTGGACAACAAAGTATTTTGAGGTTGAAGATTCAGCCCTACCTTTCCTTCTATCTTTATTTGATTTCCCCTAAGTTTTTCAGATGCCAATATGTTAGATTCTACTTCCAAGGTTGCATCTTGCATATGAGCTAGAGAGGTAGATCTTCTTTCTCTCAATAGGAGGAAAAGCTCAGGTTCAAAATCATTGGAATAGGTAATCTTGGCAGAGGTTTATGTAGGACTTACTTCAGTCAGAATCTTGTTGTACATTTTATTAAGTATTTTTTATAATCCTGCAACAGATTCCCCCTCCTTCCTCTGAAGTCACCCAAATTATGTAATATAATAAAGGAAATCCTTTTTATCCCCCCAATACCTCAATAAATCATCATCCAAAGATTCAAACCCAAAAATAGATCGAAGATTCAAACCCATAAACCATTTTCTATCCTCACCATCAAGGATCTGTACAAAAACCCTCATCCATACATCCTCATTCTCAATGTTAAGATTATCTGCATAACTATAAAAAGTTGTAAGGTGTTCGTTTGTAGTTATTTCTTCCTCCCCCGTGAATTTGGGCATGTACTTAAGGTAGTATCCAACTGGGAGAGAATTCATAGGATGAGGTAAAATAAGAGGGGCACACCTAGCAACCACTATGGAATCCATCCTATTTCTAGGAAGATTAGCACTTGCCATTGGGTTATGAACTGTAGGATAACAAGGGGGAGATGGAGCTTTGACAGGTACAACTACAACTTGTATTTTTGGAGAAAGAAGGAGCTTGGATGGAGAGGTTTCAGTTTTCATAGGAAGAGGTATAGGGTCTAAGGGAAAGTATGTTTCCTCCTCTTTAGTCACAACAACTTTGATAGGAGGGGTAGGAAAGAATAAAGAAGGAAATTCTTCTAATCTCTCAAGTATGAACCAACTTACAACATCAGGAGAGGCAAGTGTTTCAAAACTTTCTTCTTTCAATTTTGGGCTAAAAGAAGAGTATCCAACAAGAAAACTTTCAAAATCCAAATTTCTAGAAACTTCAGCAGAGGGTAAAAGAGGAGAATTGGATATAGTTATTGGAGTTTTAAAATTAGAATCATGTAAATGACCAAAAGTACCTGGAACATCAGTTGAAAATCATTCTTGAGAAGCCTTTCCTTTCTTGATAATATTTTTTGGGTTAGCTTTAGGTGTTTCCATAGGTAGATGTGGAGTAGACCTCATGTGTCTGCCTTTGGGAGCCACAACTGAAACAATAGAGTCGCCAGGTGCAAGCTGCAATATTCAATATACTGATTTCTAATGCACCTTGAGAATCAAAATTTCTTTTTCATTCAATCCCAAGGAAATTTTTTCAATTCGTTCCCCGAAAATGGCACCAAGAAAGTTATCACTAAGAATCACCCTCATATTGCAATAGGATAAGCCTAGTACCCATAAAAAGGTTTATGAATGTAAATTAATTATTAAAGGTCAAATGAACAAATCTCAGCATAAGAATGTTTAACACAGAAATATGGGCTAGGATGCATAAGAAAATGAGGTTTTTATTAACTTCAGTCAATGGTTTAAGGATAAAGGTGAATATAGGGAAGACTTATTGAGGAACGTGGATATCTCTGTTATAAGCATAAGGCCTTCAAGCAACTAGGAGAAGAGAAACTCAGTCACAAGAACTTCTTGAACTTAAAGTTTAAAACACTAAAAAACATTAATAGTAGTATTATAATCAAACCTCCATTATAACACAACCACAACATCTCATATGGATCATCCAATCATGAGCATTTCAGAATAGGAAGAAACAAGATGATGAAAGGAAACTGACTTCTATTGATGAAAATGTCTCAAGTTTAATACATAACTAGAGAAAAACTCTATTTAGTCAAAACATTACATAAAGGGATCTTTGTTCAACCATATGAACCTATCATATCATTCATATGATGTATTTACAATCAAAACAATAGACAACAGCTAGGGGTATGAGCTGACCTTCCTATCCTAGGATTATCCTAAAAATGATACAGGTCTAACATATGTACCAATAGATTTAACAAACTCCTAAAATCAAGGAGACTGTTGGTAACCACTCTAACAAAAAATGAACGACATGTCTTGCTGCTTTGGCACATATTCTATAGTTCCATGTATCCTCCAAGATCATATGCTAATCTCTAGTTGCCACCTATTTATCTTTGGTTCCCTCCAAATTATCAAAGTCAAGAGGAAGAAATGAATTCAAAACCTATGACTGTAATGTCCAATGCGTAGCGCCATTCCTTAATGCCCTTTGTAAAATTTCTCTGTAGATTCTGTAGCTCCTTTCTTCCTGTTGATAGACTGGTCACAAATGTTAATGTTCGAGCACTTTTTGTCTCCGTAATAAAGTGTGGTTGTCGAACTTGTCACAATATGCGATCTGGGAAGTCCCTTCTTTTGTTGTCATGTGCTGCTCTCGGTTTGGACACTATATAAGAACATGATTGTGGAATTTGTCAAGGGAGGTTTGGATTCACACCGCTCTGACTCCTGCAATCCACCACCAACTGCCACATACCTCTTTAGCTATACCATGGTTTCAATTCCAAGACCGCTCTATGATTTTAACGTTCGAGCATGTTCTTTCTCCACAATGAAGTGTGGTCGTCGATCTTGTTTCAATCTATGATCTAGGTAACCCTGCTATTTTAGCGCCCCTACTAAAGTTTATTCATATTCCAACTCCAGGATCCCTTTAATCCTGTTTAGAGATAGCGCCAATTTTGGCATTCGATAGCTTTGGATGCTGAGCAAGAATAACTCCTGGAGGACGATCTCCCAAATCTAACATGGTCTCCGGACGTCATTGTGATGACGTGTCATGGAAAAAAGGGTGACACGTTTCATGTGGAAATGGGTGAATAAAACAACCAAATGACCTAGAATGAGTGCCATGTTTCATGACTAATGAGCATGCCACATGTCTAAACTGATGGTTTCCACGTGCTTTGGCACTTCGGGCCTCGAGAGTTTTGGATTGTGAAGCATGAAGTTCTCCTGGAGTAGTACGAGCCTAGAGTGACGTGGTGGCTTGACGTTATATGATGTCACAACTGCCAATGTGTCACAAAAGGAGAGTGATATGTGTCACTTGAGAATGAGCAAATGATATTCCAAAAGGTGATTGAACTAAGTGCCATGTGTCTTCTCGAGATGGATTCCATGTATATTTGATGGATGAGCACCACACCTTTGAACTAATGAGTGTCAAGTGTCTTCGACACTTCGAGGTTTGATATTCTTTGCATGCAGAGTTTGTATAACTCTCGGAGTAGTACGGGCCTAGAGTGATGTGGCATTCTGAAATAAATGCCATGTCTCCTCGGTGGATGTGTGTCACGTGCTTTAGCACTTCAGAAGTTTGGAGCTTTTGTATGGTCTTTAAGCTTTGCACGACTTTCAAAATCCGAATGCATGAGAGTCTTTAATTTGGAATGCTCATGGGATCTCCACCGTTGAAAATTGAACCTCTCTATTTCCCTATATTTCAATTCCGAAATGGACTGCTCAGAATGCTATGTTTTGTGCTCATGGTTGTTTCTTGTGAAAACAAAGGACTTGGACAACCTACTGTGAGATAAATTAATGGAAAACAAGATGACCAATAATTCGAACCAAATCACAATATGTATTTATATTTAAAGAAAAACATAAAAAAAATTGTGCAAATAATCAGTCAAGCAAGACAATAAGGAAAACCAAGTGATTTAACAAAAGGGAAAATGACTTTGTCAACCAGAGGAGGAAAACATTCTAGGAAGGTATGCAAAAAAGAGAGTGACGGGGTAGAGGTGCAGACTTAGGTCTAAACAACAACTACACATGACACTCAACAACTTCATGTGATAACAGATAGAATGATCTAATACCATTTTAATAGTCCAACTGAATACTAGGAATTTTTACTTAATTTATCAGGCCGATAATTTTTCCAAAAAAGTTGGATTACACTCCCAAAATTTCTAATATTCTCCTCTTATTATTTTTTTACATGATGATAATTGTGTGTATATGATTATACAATTGTTTATTACCCAACTTCACCATTTTAATTCTTGATGCAATTGATATATGTATAAAAACTCTGGTGTGTATGTGTTTATTGTAACTCTTAAATAAATAATGCATAAACACATGTATACTTTGCTGAGAGAAAGAAAGTACTACGAATATAATAGAAAAAAATACCAATGTATTTCTCAAGCATAAAAATGATACTTTATTAAATGTTGACCTCTTTATAGTAGCTTCTAGATATGATACATCAATGAAAATATGAGTGCTCTGAGGTATTGATACACTAGAAGGAACTTTCCTATGCAGCCAACAAGTACATAATGTCATCTATAATCCCCACATCCTCTATAAGCTAAAGTTAGACCCATTTTCTTCTTAACTCAACCTTAAATAATGGAGTTAAATCCAGTAAATGAGATGAGACTTCCAAGAGGATAGAAAGTCCCTCTGTTGGATAGTCTAGGCCCAATATATGTTGCCTAAGGTGAAAGATTTGACTCCCTCAATCTTCAATCACCCTCCACAGTCAGAAATGAAATTCCACAATGGATAAATCGACCTAGAGTTTGAAGAATGTGTCGAACATGGATATTTCAATCCACAAAATAGATGACTCAACTCTCACCTCAAGAAATGTAGTCCACAATAGTAGTTTGACCTCCTTCTATTCAAAACTCATCCTCCCAAAGAAGGATTTGACCCATACACCAAAAATATATGATACCAACAAGAAAAGACCCAACCACAATGAAAAAATCCACCATTGATAGTGAAATCTATGCTATAGGAAAATAAACTCAACTACAAATGAAGTTCAGTGAAGAAATTTGAGTGGATTGCAGAAAACATTTTATATTACTTACTTTCTTGAAAGGTTGTGCTTCACTGGTGTGGTCCATCGATAAAGGAATTTCATACATTGCTGAATTTTGAGTTTTTTGCGCGACTGATATATACACAACATTTTTCTTGAGAATCTCTTGTCCTGCCTCCTTGAATGTTTCCTTTTCTTTTCATGCATCAAACTGCTTTTGTGGGTCAATATTCTTCTTCACCCATTGATGTTGCGTTGGGTCTTGTCTTACTGTGTCGGCTCCTGTCTTAGCTTCTCCTCGTGTGACTATATTGATATTTCTTCCATCATCCCTGGATTTTGCAGAGATCCACTAGAAATTCTTTTTCTTCTGGTTCCTTTTTTCATGGATCTTCCCTAATAGTGTCGAACAATATTTTGTATCATGGTCTGTTGTATGACAAAACATACTTGTCATTGGTGGAATTGGGAACTCCCTTTCATAATGTCATGGTTACTGGAAGTTTTTGCACACTACTGGACTTCTGCCTTGTCCAAATCCTCCTCTACCTCATCCTCCACCGATGTATCCATCCCAATCTCCTTGTGGTGCATTGTACTGAGGTACTTGGTTATACTACACATGGTTATACTATGGTTGTGCATTATTGTATTGTTGTTGCACAATGTTATACGGTTGTTGTGCATTGTTATATGGTGGTGGTACCTAGTTGAACTGAGGTGCATATTGTGACTATCATCATTTCTTCTTGCACCTTCTAAGTATATGGAGTTCTTTCTCTCATCAACTCCATCGTCCTATAATCTTTATCATCATGACCCACTAACTTGCAAAAGTTGTAGTATAAATGTTTGGGTACTTTCTTATACTTCTGCATCATTGTAAAATGATACGTATCATGCCCATGTGTTTTAAAAATATCACACCATGGTCCTCCTATTACAAAAGGGTTTGGTACTCTTATTGCAATGTATTGTGCGAAAGTTGGGCATTCATTCTTATGGTGTCCTTCTATCCTGCATGTGGTACACCAAATAGATTCTCTTTTCTCGTTTCACTTGTTATGGTTCAATTGAAATGTTAGGTTCTTTAGGTCCTCCTTCATCTCATCTACTACTGGATCTGCCTTTTGATACTAGTTTTCTTCCAATTGCAAGGCTTCCTGTAGAGCCTCTAATTTAGTTTGGAACTTATGTTGTCTCAATCGGTATTTCAATTGTGGTAAGAGTGAGTTCACAAATAAGTTCCTATGTTGCATGTTAGTCATGGAATATTTCAAATTACCTTTGATATGCTTAAACCTATGACCAATCTCCCAAACAGACTCACCTCTTTTTTTCCTGATTTCAATCATTTCATTCATGTACAGATCTTCTAAACTAGGCTTTTGAAATTCATTTATCAGTACTTTCTTCACATCTGCAATAGTCCTTGTTACTCCTGGTGGAATATTTACATCTAGGATCATGTAACAATCCAAGATGTAAATTCAAAAGTTTTGTATCCTCATCTATGATCTTCTTTTCTTCCCAGATCTTCTCAAAGATGAATAAATGATTTTCGAGGTCCTATAATGCCTCTCCCCAAAATTATGGTAACTTGACCATGGGATAATGTCCTTCCATTTTTTATTTTGTTGAACTACTACCTACGCACTGTGTAGATATTTGATTGTTACTACTTGAACTGGCTCCTCCAGTTATTTCTCCTTGTTTGGATGTGTTTCTCGTGCTCTTTCTTCCACTAAAATTCGGTTAACTAAGTGTTGGTGTTCTTTCTAGTGTACTATTCACACATGGGGTTATAGGTTACACACTTACATTGATCTGGATTGGATTTATTCCTTTTGTTACTTACCTTGGACCTCCCATTTTCCTTTCATATTTTGCATGCAATATTTCCTCAATATTCTCCATATCCCAGAGATCCTCTACCTCTTCCTCATCGCTTTCCAATCCCTCTCTATCAGCTATGGATTTCTTCTTATTATTCATCTTATATTGGTAGGGTACTCCACTACGTGTCTTTCCAATTGTTTGCATTATCTTATTTATCTGGTCTTCCTCCATCATGATTGGTTCCATGGACTCCTTATTCTTTCCCTTATCCATCTCTTTCTCCATTTCTCCACCTCTTGTCAGTGCTTCCCCCCTTCCCACATGCATGCAGGGAAGTTTATATTTATGATTTCATGGTCATCACACAATTGTTATACAATAAAATCCTGATTCAAGTATACAAAAATTTGATATACCTACCTCTAGGTCCTTTTGGAAAATCCTACTATGTTGCATGGTAAGACTTCGCGATATCTACTACAAACTTGGTGATAAACACTGCAACAACACTGTCTAACTAGGAATCTACTCCACACATAAACTTGTTCTTAACTTTCTATAATTGTGAAATATCCACAGGATTGTATATTTGTTGTAGGTATATCATATCTTATATACATACATACATACATACATACACATATATACACACACACACACACACACACACACACACACACACACACAC
>CBVK0101480450.1:1997-22842 GCA_900067695.1 Picea abies | reverse complement strand
ATATATATATATATATAGATGTACATATATATTTCAGTTATTATTATTTAGTAAGTTATTGTATTTCTTTTAGTTATTTTTCGCTTTCTTTAGGACCTTGGATTAGCCAACGGAGACATTGAACCCATCAGAGTGAATTAATCCAAATGGCTTGGGTTAATTAGACAACCCCAGACCAGATTCACTCTTCGAGTTGATGAGCGTTCAATTTCATCCATCAACAAATGGTGCTAGAAGGAGGGCCTAAATACTATTAATGGTACGAGGAGGTCGCAAGACTCCTCCCCTACCTACCAGCTCACCTATAGTAACAAGAATTCATTATGATAAAAACACTGTCCCTCAGACAACAACCACATCAAACAACAATCCACGAATCACCACTGAACTAGTAACTCCAAACCCCATAGGGGCCGACGTATAAGAAATTGTTCGTCAATCTCTCATAAGGACGCATAGTGCCTTGGCCCGTATCAAAAAACCAAGTCGTCCTTTGAACCAACCATTAGACTTTTCTGATATCAGGGAGCAACTTGAAGGTACTGATCTTAACCTAAACCCTACGGATCCAGATCACATCCTCACTCCTGTAGCAGGAGGATCTGGTATTCCACCATCACCACCCCCTTCATCTCCTTCTTCTTCTGGAAAAGAATCATCAGATGAAGGTAGTTTCTCATCTCATCCTTCGACACCACCCACACCTATTGCCAATCCAAACAATACCGCTAGGCCTTGGCTTGATCAAGATGCAGCGGCCATACTTGGGCCCCAACATCCTTGCCTAAACATCTGGATTAATGGCTCCCTAAATTTGACCCAGATTCCAAGCAGATTGTTGAGGATCATACCAAACAATTCATGCTAACCATTAGGCTCCATAGTGTTGAACACGAAGACGTAGTATGTAGAATTTTTCCCTATACCTTTGAAGGAAATGCCTCTACTTGGTACTTTTCCCAACAACCTCACACCATCGTGTCACGGGATAGATTCAAGTCCTGTTTTCTTGAGAAATTCAGAGATGACAAATCTCCTTAAGTGCTGGTCATGGAACTCTCTAGTTTAAAGATGAACCCCAAAGAAAAGATAAAAATACTTTAATCAAAGGTTCCTAACATTAAAGAATCGAATCCCCACAGACTCGATGCCTATCGAAAATCTTATCGTCGCATACTACATGAAAGCCTTACACCAAAACATAGACATTTGGGTAAAAAGGTCCAAGAAAGCCACATTGTTAGAATCCTTCGAAGAGGCGAGTCAAATCAAGAAATATATTCTTAGCCTAAAAGACAATCTTTGTAATGAGGCAGAGACTACTTCATCCTCTAAGAAGAAAATTGAAACTCTTCCTAGACCTCCCCAAAACAAAACTCAATTAGATAGTTCAGATCTAGAAAGCTTATAGAAGGTCATTCAAAAGTTGCCTAATCAGGTTATATATTTGAGAAGATCGTCTGAAGAAGATTCTTCAAGTAAAGGGCCTTACAAACCCCCTTTTAGAAATCCTTTTCCCACAAACCGACCTAACTCAAGTTCTGAAGGCCTAAATTGAGAAAGTTTACAATTTTCTATTCAGATGATTCTAGAGGCACATGATAACATGATTCCTCCCGAGATTCCTGAAGACGTGGCTATACAAGAGATAGTGGAAGAGGATGAATCCTCTCCCAACATTTTCGGGCATTTTTCGGATAGAATTTTTCAAGCTAATTTTGAAACAGTGCATCCTTACAATACTAGGAGTAAGACAAAAAATAAATCTTCTTATGAAATCAGAACTAATACACCTCAAAAATAGTCTAAATCAATTGAAACTAAACAGAATTCTGTAGCCCCAAGTTTAGAGTATGATTTGATTGAGGATCTCAAAAAACTTAGAGCTAATATTTATGTTTACGAATTATTAAAATTCTCTTTTCTTTTGCAAAAGATGCTACAGAATATTGCAGAAAACAGAAGAAACAACAATCTGAACAGTAACAAAGTTGCTGAAAACAGCCCCAAAACACCTCAAAAGGCCTTCATCAAAACGACACCAGAGTCTTCTGATAAAAGAGACCTTGCTGTAAAAAGTGTAACAAATGTAGATAAACTAGTTTTAGGGGTTGCAACTAAAAAACAACACACTTCTGTTGTTAATACTCACAGAAATGTCCCACCCTTTTTGTTGACTTTTGAAATTTTCAATAGGAATGTACATAACTGTATGGTAGATTCAGGTGCATCGTCAAATGTAATTCCTTGGTCTGTCTATCAAAAAATTAATTCCAAAGTTCAACCTTCCAGCCTGAAAATTATTCAGCTTGATCGAACTAGTGTTAAAGTAATAGGTGAATTAAAAAATGTGCTTATCGGATTATCATCTAATCCTAAAGTCCATCAAATTATTGATATTATTGTCATTTATATCCCCGAAGTATATGGATTTTTTTTAAGTAGATATTGGTCCGAACAACTACATGGTTATTTTTCAATCGATTGGTCTCACTTGTGGCTGCCCGAGAATGGAAATCCTAACATAATCAAGGTAAATCGTGAGCACTATATTAAGTTCATGGTAACAGATTTGAATGATCCTAATGAACCATTCACTGCTTCCACCAATTCACCTGAAATACAGAGGATGGACACTTTTTTCGACAATTTCATGGCTGGAACTTCTACCATTACTGACCCAGAACAACAACCCGAAATTATGACCTGCACATAGTCAACAACCTTCTCTCAGTGGTCACATGCACCTGACAAAAATCAAATCTGGTCTCTTTACTTCGATGGATCTAAATATAAGGAAGGAGCTGGTGCAGGGTGCATGCTCATTGATCCAGAAGGTAACAAAACTTTGATCGCTTGCAAGTTAGAATTTGAATGCACAAAAAATACAGCCGAATACGAGGCACTCCTCCAAGGTCTCAAAAAAGAACTAGATTTGAGGATTCAGAATTTGACTGTCTTTGGTGATTCATAAATTGTGGTTAGACAGGTAAAAATTTCTATCCACTATTTATCTCCACAGCTAAAAAGCTATCAGACTGAGGTATGGAATTTAATGAACAAATTTTTTATGTTTAACATTAATTCTATTCCAAGACTAAATAATTCTAAGGCTGATTTGTTAGCTAATGTCGCCTCAAAACTTTTTCCTGCAGAAGGCCTATCTATGAATGCATTTTCTGTTGAGTTGTTGTTCAGACCATCCGTCCCAGACAACATCACAAATTGGAGATTCTTCGATGACGATCAACAGATCATCAGTTTTTTGCACATGGAAGAGACTTTCCAAGGCGTAGTTATCAACGGAGGTACCCACGACGAAAACCTTCATTATTTTACGGTAATACTAGATCCAAGATCCCCAGAGTCTACATCGGATATGGTAAACTCTATCCCAAAATCTATAGTTAGATTAGAAAATTTTTATGATCTTCATGATAAATTCAGAAAATCAGTGAATTGTAAAACAAATAGGTCTTCCATGACACATGAAAAAGTAAATTTAGGAACTAAAGATAACCCACAGTGCATCAATTTGGGGTTGGGATGTTCTCAGCAAGAAAACATAGCATTTATTAAGTTGTTTAAGGAATTTAAAGATGTATTTGCTTGGACATACGATGACCTAAAGACTTTTGATCCTAACATCATACGACACATTATTCCCATGAAACTCTAGACCCAACCTTTTCAATAGAAGTTAAGAAAGATGCACCCAAAACTTGAACCAACAGTCAAGAAAGAATTAAACAAAATCTTGAATGCTAAAATAATCTTCCCAGTAAGATATACACAGTGGGTCTCTAATCTTGTCCCTATAAGGAAGAAGAGTGATGAAATCCGACTATGTGTCGATTTCCAAAATTTAAACCGAGAGTCTGATAAAGACAACTACCTTGTTCCTCCCATGGAATAGATCCTTCAACAAGTATCTGGTTCTAAAAGATTATGTCTCCCCCGGACCAGCTCAAAACCACTTTTCGTACTCCATGGGGTACCTACACTTATAGGAAGATGTCATTTGGGCTCATAAATGTTGGTGCCACCTTTCAGAGAGTGATGGATATCGCTTTCTGCGGCTTAATAAATCAATCTATAGTAGTTTATCTAGATGATGTCACAGTCTTCTCCAAGAATAAAGGAGATCATCTAGCTCATCTAAGATCTGTTCTACAGCGATGTCATAAGTATGGTATTTCTTTAAATCCTAAAAAATCTGTCTTTGCAGTAGAACAAGGTAAACTCCTCGGATTAATTGTATCAAATGAAGGGATGATTATTGACCCTGAAAGGACCCAAGTCATTTCAAAACTACCCCCTCCCTCTTCCAAAAATTCCATGCAATCTTTCTTAGGTTAGATAAACTTTGTTAGGAGGTTCATCCCCAACTTTTTAGAAATGGTCAGACCATTTCAAAATTTAACAAAAAAGGATGTACAGTACCATTGGGGAGCTTTAGAAAGTCGGGCTTTTGACTCAATAAAAAAGGCTATAGTAGACGCTCCTTCTCTAATGAGCCCTGATTTTTCACGAGACTTCACTCTCTACACGTTTGCCTCTGATTAGTCTTATGCTGCTATCCTAACCCAAAATAATGTTGAAAACAACAAAGTCCCAATTTCCTTTATGAGCTCAGCCTTTAAGGGGGCATAACTTAATTACCCAACAGTAGATTAGCAAGCTTATGCTATTTTTAAAGCGGTAAAACACTTTCAATCTTATCTACTAAAATCTAGGACAAAAATCATTGTCCCTTACCCTGTTGTCAGAAATTTGTTAGTGCAGAAAGAACTGGATGAAAAAAGGGCAAACTGGGTCACATCCTTACAAGAATACGACATAGAAATTACCCTAGCACAAACTGTTAGAGGTCAAGGTTTATGTAAATTGGTTGTTTATTCAGCTATAGGACAACAAAATGAAACTGATATGTTAATTCAAGATCAATACAATCAAAATCAAATCTGTTGTGCACAAAACCTTACTAGTCCTTATTATGATGACATGAAGTTTTATCTTATACATGGACTAGCTCCCCGTCACCTTGATCCAAAAAAGAGGAGAGAATTGTGATAAAAATATGCTTCTTTTCAGCTGGTAAACGGTATTTTGTTTCGCCAAAATTTCGATCGAATACTTATGCCCTGTCTAGAAAAAGATGAAGTAGAAAAAGTCTTATTGGAATTACATGCAGGGGATGCTGGTGGGCATTTCGGTGGAGACACCATTGCCCACAAAGTATTAAGAGAAGTTTATTACTAGCCTACTCTTTTCAAGGACGCCCATGCTTTATTCCGCAAATGTGTAATCTATCAAAAGGCATATGGACGAGTACATAAGTTAGCATTCTCGCTGCAACCAGTTTCGGTACACTCCCATTTTCAGCAATGGGGCCTTGATATTATAGGCCCAATTAACCCTACATCCTCGCAGCAACATAAATACATCATAAAAACCACAGATTATTTCACCAGATGGTCTGAGGTTGTGCCATTAAAAGTTGTCAACACCAGCCAGGTAATATCCTTCCTGAATTCAAATATTATCACTCGTTTCAGTATTCCTGAATGCCCAGTATTTGATAATTCTTCCTATTTTTCATCTCTCAAAATGAGTGATTTCACTTTAGAAAAAGGAATAAAATTAAAATACTCTACCAGTTATTACCCCCAAGGCAATGGTTTGGCGGAATCAACTAATAAAAGCCTGGTCAAAATCATCAAGAGGACGGTCTCTAAAAACCACAAAAAACTGGCATAATGCACTATTTAATGCAATCTGGGTTGATAAGGTAACTCCTAAAACTGTTGTTGGTAATTTTCCCTTTTTTTGCGTTTACGGCAGGGAAGCGATTCTTCCACCGCATGTCCTTCTTCCATCTCTGCAGTTATTGAAGAAGATGCAAGAAGAAGACCGTCCTCCCTTGGAAATTTGAATTAACGCTTTGCTGAAGTTAGAAGAAGTGAGGGCTCAATCAAAACAAAAATTGGATCAACATCAACTCATTGTCAAAAACTCATTTAATTCCAATTCTACCTCAGACATAAATTTTGAGGTAGGTGATCTTGTCCTTAAATGGGAAAAACCTTATGAGGGGAAAGGAGAGCATACTAAGTTTCAAAACCTGTGGTTGGGACCATTTGCATTTGCTGAAAAACTAGGGCCCAATTCTTTCCACCTCCAGAATTTAGAGGGACATCCAGACACCTTTCCGGTAAATGGCCAAACTCTCAAAAGGTATTTTACCTGACGACTCTTCAATACACCTTCTGTACATATTTTTCCATTTGGATTTCTTTGCTTTCCATATTTTCTTTGCTATTTTGTTTTGTTTTCATTTTAGTACATCATTCCTTTTGATTCAAACATCCCTGTATTACAGTCTAGCTCAGACAAAGAGAAACATAATGCTTCATCTCGAAAATGGTTGTCAAAGGCTGTCAAAACATCTATTGTTGTCCTTCTCTAAAATTGTAGGCTGCTTAAAGGTGTCATTTGTCTAAAAGTCTATTCCTTGGTTTCAATTTGCACTTGAAAGCATTCACGAATATCTTTAAAAAGTCTCTTTATGTTGTCCCTTCTCTTCAAGAAAGCAACTCAATGATGTCTCCCTATCCTTGAAAATTAGTTCTATTAATGAACTGTATTTTAGATCTTGATGAAGGTTTGCTAGAAATATTTAAAGGCCTGTGGAAATATTAAGTTGAGTTAAAAAAAACTGGAATTTTCAGCGTCACTCCGCTCTATTGAATATCTTTAAAACTATATCAGAATGTGAATAAACTCTTAGAGAGGTGTGGGAAGTGTTTGTAAACCCGATGGGACACTGAACGGGTCTGCTGGCAGCGAGTAAATACATGCATGACACCAAGATAACTTCACTAGGGTACTGAACAGGCCTACTGGAAACGAAGCAATGTCAGGTAAAAGAAAATTCTCAGATATAAACTTTGTTTTTTCCATAAGCATCCTTCGTTCTCATTTGAAATTTCTTGGGTAGGATACAGATGTCAGAGTGGGTTAATTGACATCCCTGTTTAGGCTATGGATTCCTGCTGGCAATAGTGGCCCTATCAACAATATTAGAGATTTTAACTTAACATCATGGCTTTCTTTTGTTAAGTCTGTCACCAATTTTCATTCTTTTAAACGAAAGGTATCTGAAACTGGGTTGCGTCTGGTTCTTCTTAAAGATGTTCAAATAATCTTGCAGTTGTTCTTCGATTTTATGTTTTTCATAATTCTCTAACCTGAACTAATTCGGATTGCAGAGACAACTGCTTCTCCTAGCATGTCACCATTGTTGTCAGCTTAACATATTTTTGACTTTTTATATCAATAAATTGATCTACATAAATACCTAACCGGGGTCATTTGTTTTCATTACTCTTCATGACGCATTTTTCGAAACAACAGTTGTAAGTTGTCACTTTTTCCTATTATTATCTTTCATTCTTTGTTCATGACTGGAAGAATGAATACGAAGCATGAATAATTTGTGACTGTGTTACCTTTCTGTACTAAAATGTCGTGAAAAGCAAGTTGTTCATACAGTTTATTAATGAAGTTGGTTCCTTGCCAAGAAGAGTAATTCTCTTTGTTTCGATCCTTTCAACATCAAAAATGCTTAGAGATTGATGGTTACATTAATCAAAGGACCCCCCACATTTTGATTTTTGGTATTTTTTTGTTTGGTTCTTGGATTTATATTTCTTTTGCTAAGGCATGGATTTTCGACTCACCCAAACCTTGTGATAGAACCCACAACGCGCGCACTCATTTTTCATTTTAATGTTTTGGTCCTAGACTCATACTAGATGCAAAGGTGGCATTATGATGTGCAGGAAAACATCATTCTTGAGACTGTCCTTGGTATCTTCAAACCCTCTTCGCACACGTTTCAATAATCACTCATCTAATTGTTATGAATTTATGATCATACACCATTTACTGTTGGAATGTCACGGGATTGGGTTATGGCTTTGGACTATCTTTGCAAACCCTCTCTATGTGATGTGTCTGATTCGCTACCCTTTCATCCACCATGGCTCCTGTTGTGAGAGTTGAACCAAATGGCCTTCAAACTCTACTCTTATACGAAGATGCCAGAGGAGATTTGGAGAGAAGTGGTTGGCTCATTTTCATTAGGAAGTTTTAGGGTTTCAATTTACAGGTTTCCCAAGAATTCACGTTCTCCTTTGATGGTTATAGAGAAAAAGTTGGTGATGTGCAAATGGAGGTTACTAAGGAGTTCCTGAGTCAAGCCACAGGGTTACCAGCAAGACATCAAAGGTGGTTTAAAAATGCAAAAGTGGAAGAAGTTCCTTGGACCCTGCTATTTACATCCTAGAAAATAACAAGTTGTGATAAAGGTATGCCCATTTCCTTCCTAAAAACTCGGTGGCACAATTTTCTCACTGTGGTAAAGCAATTTATTACCTGTGAGGGACGTTTTGGGCTTGTACGTTTGTACCATTTGCGTCTGCTTATAATTTTTATGGGTTTCCCTTTGTATATGTCGTATTACTTACTGAGGAGTCTTTATAAAATGGGTAAAAGATACAAGAAACAATGGTCAGACTCTAGCCTTTTTCATCACAGCCTAGTTAAAATCCTACTTATACATCAATTAGTGTCACAGAATGACAGCTGGAATTTGTTCCTAACCTGAAATGGCTATGGTAACCCTGATATGGGGGAGGTAGATAAACTCATAGTTGAGGAAACCATTGTCCACCCGACGACATACCTCTCACCTCCTGAGACCTATGTCTCTCCCCCTAACAGTGAACCCTTGATTGATCCAAAGGTCATGGAAAAGGCCTGTCAGCAAATTACACATTCAAATGACTGTGTTAAAAATGTAAAGAAACCTACAGGAAAGAGATCTAAGGGAAATATTGATATCAATTTTAAAAACAAAAGAGATGGCAAGCTAATTTATAGGAGACTTCATAACAAGTCGAGTTCTCATCCGAGTTTAATCAGTATGATCGAAATTCACAAAAGATCAGACTCTGAAATCGAGAGGTTCCTCGCTGCAGAAGACTTTCAGTCATTCGAGCCACATCTTGATTGGCCCTACAATTTTGTTGGCAATTTACCTCCCCGTATTAAAAATAATCAAGAGTTTCCTGGTGTCAAATTAATTAATGAATCCACTGTCGGTTTGGAGGGTGCTCCAGTTCACAACCAAGTTTGTTCCCATGCAACCATTGCACAGTCAAATTGTGAAGTCTCTCTATCATGGACTGATAGATATTATACTGATATCCCTATCCTACATTCACGGTTTAAGGCTCTAAAGGATTAGATTGATGTTTTAACAAGCGAAAACCAGAGAATTGAATCTGTTATTCAAGGCAAAGAAAAGTGTATAAAGACAACAAAAAATGTAGTATTTAAAAACGTGGAGGCTGCAACACCCATTGTGAATTCCAAGGTTACCTGATATGATTTGATTTCATTAGTTGGAGGTATGATTCTTTATTTTAAAATAGGATTATCTTGTTAAAATTAGGTTGTTTTATTTGGATTTCATTCACTATAATAACTAGCTAGAAAATCACAAGATTCTCTAGCCAGTTATGTTAATTCGAATTGTGTAAAGTAGTGGTTGTAAATGTATCTAAAATATTCCTATTTTCCTTTTCTTTCAGGATATTCAACAACCCATATCTGAGGCATCCTTGAGACCTTACAGTCATTCATTTTGTGTGAACATAAATGAACTATTATTAGTTTTGGAAGATTTAGTAGAATCAGGGTGGTTGGATCCCCCTTTATTTTTGAAATAAATATTTGATCTCAGGAACAGAAACAATTATCTTTCCTGAGGCATTTATAAACCTATCATTTTTGTAAACAAAGGCATCTTGGCCTGGGGCTGAAATATGGACAATTACACACAGACTTGAATGGAACAAAATGCATATTACAGCTTTAGCTTTTATGTATGATGTCTTAGTTTAAGTTCTGTTTACCTCAATGTGATAATAGATGGTGATAGCTTTTTGTCTTCATGATTTATTGTGAGTTGAGATAATTCATTTTCACATGTTATCCATATGTCATGTTTCAGATAAAATACAGGGTAATCATCGATTCAATTCAAATTATGAGATTTATCTCTAATTTTCTGTTGAATGTTTAAATACAAGTTCTTACAAGAAGATTTATCTCACTGTAGTTACTTGTAAATCATAAGATCACTGTGATTGTCTCCATTATACGTTCTCTTATCAAAACTCAGTTTCCAGCATATTGTTTCGCATTTATTCGGAGCAATCTTAAGATTCGTTGCAGGTTTACTTCCCGAATAATGTGGCTGGATATTCTCTATTGTACAGATGTTGGATGCATTAATAGGTTAGTCTGTTCTTTTATTTCATTTTCTTTCTTAATATAGAAGTTTTTATATATAGTATAATTTTCACTATCTATATCTTTTTGTTTAATTAAGTAGTTTAATATCTCATTTTATGAATGCATACAAAGAAGAAAACAAACCAAAAACAAATAGTATTTTCTCTTTCTTTATTACTGTCATTAAAAGAACCATTTTAAATTTGATTTTTATGAGTTCAAATTAAAACTTGTGATTTATACATATTGTATATATGATAAATAGAACAATTAAATAAATATTATTTAGATAAACTGTATATATATATATATATATTTAGATGTACATATATATTTCAGTGATTATTATTTAGTAAGTTATTGTATTTATTTTAGTTATTTTTCGCTTTCTTTAGGACTTTAGATTGGCCAACGGAGACATTAAACCCGTCAGAGTGAATTAATCCAAACGTCTTGGGTTAATTAGACAACCCCGGACCAGATTCACTCTTCCAGTTGACGAGTGGTCAATTTTTCCCGTCAACAAATGGCGCTAGAAGGAGGGACTGACTACTATTAATGGTACGATGAGGTCACAAGACTCCTCCCCCACCTACCCACTCACCTATAGTAACAAGAAGTCATTCTGACGACAAAATTGTCCTTCAAATAACAACCACATCAAACGGCAATCCATGGATCACCGTTGAACTAGTAACTCCAAGCCCCACAGGGGTCGACATACAAGAAATTGTTTGTCTATCCCCCATAAGGATGCATAGTGCCTTGGCCCGTATCAGACAACCAGGTCGACCTTTGAACCTACCATTAGACTTTTCTGATATCAGGGAGCAACTTGAAGGTATTGATCTTACCCTAAACCCTACGGATCTAGATCACATCCTCACTCCTGCAGCAGGAGGATATGGTATTCCACCCTCACCACCCCCTTCATCTCCTTCTTCTTTTTGAGAAGAATCATCGGAAGAAGGCAGTTCCTCATCTCATCCTTTGACGCCACCCACACCTATGGCCAATCCAAACAATCCCGCTAGGCCTTGGATCGATCAATATGTAGTGGCCATACTTGGGCCCCAACATCCTTTTCCTAAACATCCAAAGAAATGACTCCCTAAATTTGACCTAGATTCCAAGAAGATTGTTGAGGATCATATCAAAAAATTCATGCTAGCCATTAGGCTCCATAGTGTTAAACACGAAGATGTAGTATGTAGACTTTTTCCCTATACCTTTGAAGGTAATGCCTCTACCTAATACTTTTCCCAACAACCCCACAACATCATGTCATGGGATAGATTCGAGTCCTATTTTCTTGAGAAATTCGGAGACGACAAATCTCCTGAAGTCCTAGTCATGGAACTCTCTAGTTTAAAGATGAACCCCAAAGAAAAGATAAAAACTCTTTAGTCAAAGGTTCCTAAAATTAAAGAATCAAATCCCCATGGACTTAATGCCTTCCAAAAATCTTATCATCGCATACTACATGAAAGACTTACACCAAAACATAACCATTTGGGTAAAAAGGTCCAAAAAATCCACATTGTTAGAAGCCTTTGAAGAGGTGAGTCAAATCAAAAAAGATATTCTCAACCTAAAAGACAATATCTGTAATGAGGCAGAGAATACTTCATCCTCCAAGAAGAAAATCGAAATTCTTCCTAGACCTCCCCAAAACAAAACTCAATCAGATAGTTCAGATCTAGAAAGCTTACAGAAGCTCGTTCAAAAGTTGTCTAATCAGGTTATAGGTTTGAGAAGATCGGCTAAAGAAGTTTCTTCAAGAAAAGGGCCTTACAAACCCCCTTTTAGAAAGCCTTTTCCCACAAACCGGCCTAACTCAAGTTCTAAAGGCCTAAATCTAGAAAGCTTACAATTTGTTATTCAGACGATTCTAGAGGCACATGATAACATGGTTCCTCCCGAGATTTCTAAAGACGTGGCTGAACAAGAGATAGTGAAAGAGGACGAATCCTCTCCCAACATTTTTGGGAATTTTTCGGATAGCATTTTTCAAGCTAATTTCAAAACAATGCATCCATACAATACCAGGAGCAAGACAACAAATAAATCTTCTTATGAAATCGGAACTAATGCACCTCAAAAATAGTCTAAATCAATTGAAACTAAAAAGAATTCAACAGCCCCAAGTTTAGAGTATGATTTGATTTAGGATCTCAAAAAACTTAGAGCTAATATTTATGTTTACGAATTTTTAAAATTCCCTTTTCTTTTGCAAAAGATGATGCAGAATATTGCATAAAACAACAAAAACAACAATCCGAACAACAACAATGATCCGGATTATTTTCGGCACGAAATGAGAGCGGAGATATAATAAATAAATGCACAGAGATATCGTGTATATCCAGTAATATAATAGAAATATATCAGAAATGAAACCATAAACACAGAGATACAGTAATACACGATTTCTATTAATGAAAGAAGTGTACAGAGACTCCGATATCCACCTGGATCAAACAAAGTTTTTAAAAACAACCCCAAAACACCTCAAAAAGTCTCTGTCAAAACGACACTAGAGTCTTCTGATAAAAGAGACCTTGCAATAAAAAGTGTAACAAATGTAGATAAGCTAGTTTCAGGGGCTGCGACTAAAAAAAAACAAACTTCTATCATTAATACTCACAGAAATGTCCCACCCTTTTTGTTGACTTTTGAAATTTTCAATAGGAATGTACATAACTATATGGTAGATTCAGGTGCATCGTCAAATGTAATTCCTTGGTCTGTCTGTCAAAAAATTAATGGCGAAGTTCAACCTTCCAACCTGAAAATTATCCAGCTTGATCAAACTAGTGTTAAAGTAATAGGTGAATTAAAAAATGTGCTTATCAGATTATCATCTAATCCTAAAGTCCATCATGTTATTGATATTATTGTCATTGACATCCCCAAAGTATATGGCTTTTTTTTAAGTAGAGATTGGTCTGAAAAACTACATGGTTATTTTGCAACAGATTGGTCTCACTTGTTGCTTCCCAAGAATGGAAAGCCTAACATAATCAAGGTAAATCATGAGTGTTATCTTAAGTTCATGGTAAGTGATTTGAATGATCCTCATGAACCATTCAGTGCTTCCGCCAATTCACCTAAAATACATGGGTTGGACACTTTTTTTGGCAATTTCATGGATGAAACTTCTACCATTACTGACCCGAAACAACAGTCTGAAATTATGACATTCACAAAGTCAACAACCTTCTCTCAGTGGTCACATGCACCTAACAAAAATCAAATCTGGTCTCTTTACTTCGATGGATCTAAATCTAAGGAAGGAGCTGGTGCCACCTCTCAGAGAGTGATGGATATCAATTTTCGAGGCTTAATCAATCAATCTATAATAGTTTATCTAGATGATGTCACTGCCTTCTCAAAGAATAAAGGAGATCATCTAGCTCATTTAAGATCTATTCTACAATGATGTCGTAAGTACGGTATTTCTTTAAATCTTTAAAAATCCGTCTTTGTAGTAGAACAAGGTAAACTCCTTGGATTCATTGTATCAAATGAAGGGATGATTATTGACCCTGAAAGGACCCAAGTCATTTCAAAACTACCCCCTCCCTCTTCCAAAAAGTCAATGCAATCTTTCTTAGGTCAAATAAACTTTGCTAGGAGGTTTGTCCCCAACTTTTCAGAAATGGTCAGACCATTACAAAATTTAATAAAAAAGGATGTACAGTACCATTGGGGAGCTTTAGAAAGTCATGCTTTTGACTCAATAAAAAAGGCTATAGTAGACGCTCCTTCTCTAATGAGCCCTGATTTTTCGCGAGACTTCACTCTCTACACATTTGCCTCTAATCGGTCTTATGCTGCTGTCCTAACCCAAAAGAATGATGAAAACAACAAAGTCCCAATTCCATTTATCAGCTCAACCTTTAAGGGAGAAGAACTTAATTACCCAGTAGTAGATCAGAAATCTTATGATATTTTTAAAGTAGTAAAACACTTTCGATCTTATCTACTGAAATCTAGGACGAAAAAAAATTCTCCCTTACCCTGCTGTCAAAAATTTGTTAGTGCAGAAAAAACTGGGTGAAAAAAGGGCAAACTGGGTCACATCCTTATAAGAATACGACATAGAAATTACCCCAGCAAAAACTGTTAGAGGTCAAGGTTTATGTAAATTGGTTGTTGATTCAACTATAGGACAACAAAATGAAACTGATATGTTAATTCAAGATCAGCACAATCAAAATCAAATCTGTTGTGCACAAAACCTTACTAGTCCTTGGTATGGTGACATAAAGTTTTATCTTATACATGGATCAACTCCCTACCACCTTGATCCAAAAAGCGGACAACACTGAGATTAAAATATGCTTCTTTTCAGTTGGTAAACGATATTTTGTTTCGCCAAAATTTCGATGGAATACTTATGCGCTGTCTAGAAAAAGATGAAGCAGAAAAAGTCTTATTGGAATTACATATGGGGGAATTTCATGGGCATTTCATTGGAGACACCATTGCCCACAAAGTATTATGAGCAGGTTATAACTGGCCTACTCTTTTCAAGGGAGGCCATGCCTTATGCTGCAAATGTGTAATCTGTCAAAAGCCATCTGGACGAGTACAGAAGTCAGTATTCCCGTTGCAACCAGTTTCGGTAGACTCCCCTTTTCAGCAATGGGGCCTTGATATTATAGGCCCAATTAACCCTGCATCCTCGCAGTAGCATAAATACATCATAACAGCCACAAATTATTTCACCAGATGGTTTGAGGTTGCACCATTAAAAGTTGTAAACACCAGCCAGGTAATATCCTTCCTGAATTCAAAGATTATCACTCGTTTCAGTATTCCTGAATGCCTAGTATTTGATAATGCTTCCTATTTTTCATCTCTTGAAATGAGTGATTTCTCTTTAGAAAAAGGAATGAAATTAAAATACTATGCCAGTTATTACCCCCAAGGCAATGGTTTGGCGAAATCAACAAATAAAAACCTGGTCAAAATCATCAAGAGGACGGTCTCCTTAAACCACAAAAACTGGCATAATGCACTATTTAATGCAATCTGGGCTGATAGGGTAACTCCTAAAACTGTTGTTGGTAATTCCCTCTTTTTTCTCGTTTACGGAAGGGAAGTGATTCTTCCACCTCATGTCCTTCTTCAATCTATGCAGTTATCATAGAAGGTGCAAGAAGAAGACTGTCCTCCCTTGGAATGTCAGATTAACACTTTGTTGAAGTTAGAAGAAGTGAGGGCTCAAGAAAAACAAAAATTGGACCAACATCAACTCATTGTCAAAAAATGGTTTGATTCCAATTCTACCTCAGACAGAAATTTTGAGGTAGGTGATCTTGTCCTTAAATGGGACAAACCTCATGAGGGGAAAGGAGAGCATACTAAGTTTCAAAACCTGTGGTTGGGACCATTTTTAATTGTTGAAAAACTAGGGCCTAGTTCTTTCTGCCTCTAGAATTTAGAGCGACAACCAGACACCTTTCCGGTAAATGACCAAGCTCTCAAAAGGTATTTTACCTGACGACTCTCTGATACACCTTCTGTACATATTTTCCATTTGGATTTCTTTTCTTTCTAATTTTTCTTTTTTGTTTTGTTTTGTTTTCATTTTATTACATCAGTCCTTTTGATTCAAACATCCACGTATTACAGTCTAGCTCAGACAAAGAGAAACATAATACTTCATCTCGAAAATGGTTGTCAAAGGTTGTTAGAACATCTATTTCTATCCTTCTTTGAAGTTGTAGGCTGGTTAAAGGTGTCATTTGTCTAAAAGTCGATTCCTTGGTTTCAATCTGCACTTGAAAGCATTCACAAATATATTTAAAAAGTCTTTTTACACTGTCCCTACTCTTTAAGAAAGAAACTCAATGATGTCTCCCTATCCTTGAAAACTAGTTCTATCAATGAACTATTTTTTAGATCTTGATGAAGGTTTGCTAGAAAAATTTAAAGGCCTATGGAAATATTAAGTTGAGTTAAAAAAACTGGAATTTTCAGCATCACTCCACTCTATTTAATATCTTTAAAACTATATAAGAATATGAATAAACTCTCAGAGAGTTGTGGGAAGTGTTTGTAAACCCTCCGGGACATTGAATAGGTCTACTAGCAGTGGGTAAATACATGCATGACGCCAAGATAACTTCGTCGGGGTACTGAATAGGCCTGCTGGTAGCGAGGCGATGTCAGGTAAAAGAAAATTCTCAGGTATAAACTTTGTGTTTGCCATAAGCATCCTTCGTTCTCATTTGAAATTTCTTGGGTAGGATACAAACGTCAGAGTGGGTTAATTGACATCCTTGTCAAGGCTATGGACGCCTGCTGGCAGCAATGGCCCTGTCAAAAATATTGGAGATTTTAACTTAACATCATGGCTTTCTTTTGTTAAGTTTGTCACCAGTTTTCATTCTTTTAAACGAAAGGTATCTGAAACTGGGCTGCGTCTGGTTCTTTTTAAAGATGTTCAAATAATCTTGCAGTTGTTCTTCGATTTGAATTTTTTCATAATTCTCTAACCTGAACTAGTTCAGATTGCAGATATAACTGCTTCTCCCAGCATGTCACCATTATTGGCAGCTTAACATGTTTTTGACTTTTTATATCAATAAATTGATCTACATAGCTACCTAACTGGGGTCATTTGTTTTTATTACTCTTCATGACGCATTTTTCGAAACAACAGTTGTAAGTTGTCACTTTTTCCTATTATTTTCTTTTATGCTTCGTTCATGATTGGAAGCATGAATACGAAGCATGAATAATTTGCGACTGTGTTACGTTTATGTTCTAAAATGTCATCAAAATAAAGTTGTTCATACAGTTTATTAATGAAGTTGGTTCCTTGCCAAGAAGAGTAATTCTCTTTGTTTCAATCCTTTCAACATCAAACATGCTTAGAGATTGATGGTTACATTAATCAAAGGACCCCCACATTTTGATTTTTGGTATGGTTTTGTTTGGTTCTTGGCTTTATATTTCTTTTTCTAAGTCATGGATTTTCGACTCACCCAAGCCTTGTGATAGAACCCACGACGTGCGCACTCATTTTTCTTTTTAATGTTTTGGTCCTAGACTCATACTAGATGCAAAGGTGGCATTATGATGTGCAGGAAAACATCATTCCTGAGACTTCCCTTGGGCTTTTCAAACCCTCTTCACATGTGTTTCAATAACCACCCATCTAATCGTTATGAATTTATGATCATACACCATTCACTGTTGGAATGTCACAGGCTCGGGTTATGGCTCTTGATTGTCTTTGCAAACCCTCTCTCTGTGTTGTGTCTGATTTGTTACCCTTTCATCCATCATTTCTCCTGTTGTGAAAGTTGAACCAAATGGCCTTCAAACTCTACTCTTATATGACAATGCCAGAGGAAATTTGGAGAGAAGTGGCTAGCTCGTTTTCATTAGGAAGTTTCAGGGTTTCAATTTATAGGTTGCCCAAGAATTCGCGTTCTCCTTTGATGGTTGTAGAGAGAAAGTTGGTGATTTGTAAATGGAGGTTACTAAGGAGTTCCCGAGTCAAGACACAGGGTTACCAGCAAGCGATCAAAGGTGGTTTAAAAATGAAAAAGTGGAAGATGTTCCTTGGACCCTGCTGTTTACATCTCAAAAAATAACAAGTTGTGATAAAGGTATGCCCATTTCCTTCCTAAAAACTTAGTGGCACGATTTTCTCATTGGTGTAAAGCAATTTGTTACCTGTGAGGGACATTTCGGGCTTGTATTTTTGTACCATTTGCATCTGCTTATGATTTTTAAGGGTTTCCCTTTGAATATGCCGTATTACTTACTGAGGAGTCTTTATAAAATGGGTAAAAGATACAAGAAACAATAGTCAGACTCTAGCCTTTTTCATCACGGCCTAGTTAAAATCCTTCTCATACATCAATTAGAGTCACAGAATGATAGTCGAGATTCATTCCTAACCCAAAATGCCTATGGTAACCCTGATATGGGGGAGGTAGATAAAATCGTAGTTGAGGAAACCCTTGTCCACCCGACGACATAAATCTCACCTCCCCAGACATATGTCTCTCCCCCTAACAACGAACCCTTGATCGATCCAAAGGTCATTGAAAAGGCATGTCAGCAGATTACACATCCAAACGACTGTGTTAAAAATGTATAGAAACCTACAGGAAAGAGACCTAAGGGCAATATTGATATCAATTTTAAAAACAAAAGAGTTGGCAGGATAATTTCTAGGAGACTTCGTAACAAGTCGAGTTCTCATCCGAAATCAATCAGTATGATCGAAGTTCATGAAAGATCAGACTCTGAAATCGAGAGGTTCCTCACTGCAGAATAATTTTAGTCATTCGAACCACATCTTGATCAACCCTACAATTTTGTTGACAATTTACCTCCCTGTCTTACAAATAATTTAGAGTTTCCTGGTGTCAAATTAATTAATGAATCCATTATCGGTTTGGAGGGTGCTCTGGTTCACAACCAAGTTTGTTCCCATGCAACCGTTGCACAGTCAAATTGTGAAGTCTGTCTATCATGGATTGATAGATATGATACTGATATCCCTATCCTACAATCAACGATTAAGGCTTTAAAGGATCAAATTGATGTTTTAACGAGCGAAAACGAGAGGCTCGAATCTGTTATTCAAGGAAAAGAAAAGTGTATAAGGACAACATGCAACGTAGTATTTAAAAACATGGAGGATGCAACACCCATTGTGAATTCCAAGGTTACCTGATATGATTTGATTTCAATAGTTGGAGGTATGATTCTTTATTTTAAAATAGGATTATCTTGTTAAAATTAGGTTGTTTTATTTGGATTTCATTTAATATATTAACTAGCTATAGAATCACAAGATTCTGTAGCCAGTTATGTTAATTCGAATTGTGTAAAGTAGTGGTTGAAAATGTATCTAAAATTTTCCTATTTTCTTTTTCTTTCAGGATATTTAGCAACCCATATCTAAGGCATCCTTGAGACCTTACAGTCATGCATTTTGTATGAACAAAAATGAACTGTTATTAGTTTTGGAAGATTTAGTAGAATCAGGGTGGTTGCATCCCATTTTATTTTTGAAATAAATATTTGATCTCAAGAACAGAAACAATTATCTTTCCTTAGGCCTTTATAAACCTATCATTTTTGTAAACAAAGGCATCTTGGCCTGGGGATGAAATATGGACAATTACACACAGACTTGAATGGAACAGAATGCATATTAGAGCTTTAGCTTTTGTGTATGATGTCTTAGTTTAAGTTCTATTTATCTCGATGTGATAATAGATGGTGATAGCTTTTTGTCTTCATGATTTATTGTGAGTTGAGATAATTCATTTTCACATGCCGTCCATACGTCATGTTTCAGATACAATATAGGGTGATCATCAATTCAATTCAAATTATGGGATTTATCTCTAATTTTCTGTTGAATGTTTAAATACAAGTTCTTGCAAGAATATTTATCTCACTGTAGTTACTTGTAAATCATAAGATCATTGTGATTGTCTCCATTATACGTTCTCTTATCAAAACTCAGTTTCCAACATAGTGTTTCGCATTTATTCAGAGAAATCTTAAGATTCGTTGCAGGTTTACTTCTCAAATAAGGTGGCTGGATGTTCTCTATTGTATAGACATTGGATGCATTAATAGGTTAGTATATTCTTTTATTTCATTTGATTGCTTATTATAGAAGTTTTTATATATAGTATATTTTTCACTATCTATATCTTTATATTTAATTAAGTAGTTTAATATTTGATTTTATGAATGCATACAAGCAAGAAAACAAACCAAAAACAAATAGTATTTTTTATTTCTTTATTACTGTCATTAAAAGAACCATTTTACATTCGATTTTTATGAGTTTAGATTAAAACTTGTGATTTATACATATTGTATATATGATAAATAGAACTATTATATAAATATTATTTAGATAAACTGTATATATATATTTAGATGTACATATATATTTCAATGGTTATTATTTAGTAAGTTATTGTATTTCTTTTTTTTATTTTTCTCTTTCTTTAGGACTTTAGATTGGCCAACGGAGCCATTAAACCCATCAGAGTGAATTAATCCAAACGACTTGGGTTAATTAGACAACCCCGGACCGGATTCACTCTTCTAGTTGATGAGCGGTCAATTTCACCTGTCAACAAGAACCCATGCTTGTATGTGGAATAATGAGATGAATATCAATGAATTTATTGGTGAAGTTATCCTATATGGATAGTTCTTTTCATGCCATTTGCGGTGGTATGTGGAATTTCACATAACTCCTCAGGGTTTGAGAGTTATGGCCTTACGAAGTTGGAGGAACCTAATATGTTGGCTTGAAGCCCCAAAAAGTCAAAGAAATCAAAGTGATTGAAAAGAAGAAATCATTATTTAAATGATAAAGTAAAGTGAAAAAGTCAAGGTGTATTATTTAAATAATAAAGAGAAGTGACAAAATCAAGAAATGGTAAAGTAAGGTAACAAAATCAAGAAGGAATAT
>CBVK0101480448.1:0-11016 GCA_900067695.1 Picea abies | reverse complement strand
ACACACACACACATGTATGTATGTATGTATGTATGTATGTATGTATGTATGTACACACACATATGGTTTCCATGGATAGAACATGGAGGCTTCTCAAAAGGTGAACCGAGAATTCAACAGTGGATTCATCGGAGAAGAATTCCCCCTCAAAAAATACCTAATATTTGAATGTGTGTTCAAGTTCTTTCCCAATGTATTTTGTTAGTTGACTGTATGTGTTATGTTAATTGATTTTCAACTATTTTTTCTGGAAACTATAAACACTTAAATTTCTACCTTGAAGCTCATATGGTTATAAAACCAATTCAATTACCTTACACAGTGAAATATTATGGTAGATTGTTGTTGGGTTAGTGGAACATGGACATCCTAGTGGGTTTTTAATTTCAATAAAAACATTTCATTATTTCATTATTTCATTATTTCATTGGTAGTTTTGGGTTTGTTTTTTTAGGAGAATTGATTGAAGTAGAGGTTAGATCTAGCTTTCTATTTTTATGTTTAAGTCATACCCTTGTTTGTATTATGTAATAATAGTTTACAATCCAGCCTATAAATGGATGTGATTGAAGGGTTACACGATGTTTATTGTTTTCTACTCTCCCCCACCCCCAATTATATATAAGTCATGCTAAGTTTGGGTACAACCTAAGAAAGATTAAATGGATATATATTACACATAGATTAAGGAATATATGGATGTTTTCTGTTTTCTATATATGCTTGTTATTTTTCTTGATTAAAATGACTTTATATAGTTAAAACCAATATAATTATATTCCTCATAACTACATATGAAAAAACTTATCCAAAGTGGGAAAATTGTGTGCAAATCCTTTAGCCACCAACCTTGCCTGAATGAAATCATCTTCCTTATACTTTATCCCACAACCTTATATTTGAAATTTATAACATATTTTCATTAAAATTCCATACATGTCCACATATTCGTATTATCCTTTTTTTTCTACTTGATTAAAGGATGTGACTGCAAGGAAACACTCATATTTTACATAATGTATTTCAATAAGCATTCACTAAGACATCCGTGCACAAAAAGATCACCGACATTTGAAATTGAAAGTTATCAGTAAAGGTCCAATGCAAGCGAGAACAACAAAGATGGAGCAATTTTTTTTTAAGCAAGAATATAAAGTGTTTATCATAAAGAGAGTTCACTAATCCTATTTGTTCCACCATGATCCATTAAAATAATTTAATGGAACTTAAATAAACCCTATCATTCTTTTTCTTTTTTAGCTATAATATATTTTCTTTTTTAGCTATAATATATCCAAGTGGAGGGAACATTATATATTAATGGTTAAGCATCTACAAAATTATTAACATTGTATGATAATATAGGGTAAAACTTTTATATAATAATAATAATAATCTATTTTTAAAGTCACGGCTAAGGAAAACACCAAATTGGTGTATGACACCTTCTTAGTCCAGTGATTTTACTAGTAAAGTCTACGGAGGTATACATACCCTAGCCCCCTTTGGATTTGAACTTATGACCTTTTAGGAGGAAACACATGTTCTTAACCATTAAACCCATTCAAATAAAAACTCAATTTGTAAAATTTATTTAATCAATAATAGAATTTCAGTTATCCTACTTTTAATTCCTAACTATTAATTATATAAAAGTTTAAATAAAGATCAATAAAATAATCCATAAAAAATCCTTCACACATTTCATTAGTATCAATTTCACTTTTTATATCAATAAGTACAAATATCACGTAAAGAATCCTTCACACATTTCATTAGTATCAATTTCACTTTTTATATCAATAAGTACAAATATCATAAATAATCCATTAGTATAAAATTATAATTATAACCCTTTACTATCAATTGACACAACATAATCATTAATAAACTACAAATATCATAAATAATTTATTAGTATAAAATTATAATTATAACCCTTTACTATCCATTGACACAACATAATCATTAATAAATACATTAATAAACTTTGTCGAGACAATCTTAAATACATACATGACATTAATAATAGTTACTAAATTAATCTTTAATTCAATAAATTTTGTCTTAACACAATCACAAAATTTCCTTATCATATTATAAATGTAATTTACACAACAAGTATATCCTATACAAGATGGAGAAGCTAAATTCGGGTCGACTTCTACGAATTTCATTAAGTAAGGGAGAAAAATTTGTCATTTGCGAGGCCCTAACCTAATTTTTTTTTTTTCTCAAAATGAGTACAACTAAAATTTTCCTGCGCTATGAGATCGTCGACAGCTCACAAGAACTTTAATCCTCAAGACATGTAATATGTAGAAAGCACTTCCCGTAAGGCATCACTATATCTCAATTTACAAGTGTCTTTCTGTAAATTTTTGCTATTTAAATTATTAAATAAGATCAGAAATTTAAATAAGATCACTAAAAAGAAACCAAAAATTTGAGACCAGAACATCGCCAAGGTTGATAGTCTATAAAGTCATCAACGTCCGCAGTTGACACGACCAAATAAACAAGATTTTCTCAGTTGAGTCCGGCTGCGACATTCCAGCATCGAAATCGTTTTTCTTACGTGTACGATTTCGAACCTGCAGCTAATCAGCTCGTTGAGAAAGTACAAGCAACGGAGAAAACTACCTCTAATTGCAGGTATTTAATATAATTACACAACAATCAATATCTTAAGAATTACAGAAACTAAACGACTGATTTTCATTCGATTAATAAAATAATTACTTAGATCAGGCAAGGACATGCAAGAAGCGAAGGCTTAGTTTCCAAAGGAAGTTGGCAGATAACTCCTATGATGACCTGTTACATAATTGGAGTAGAATTTTAATGATTTAAATAATCGCCAAGAGATCTATATGTGGTTAATATTCATTTAAAACTGTAACATTCCATTCTTGCGCACACATGATTTGACTTATTCTTTGAGGACACTTGTGTGCTCTGGTTCATGATATGATTGTCTGCTTCGTTTATGGATTCCAATGATAATGCTTATGGATTAAGATGTTATGGCATTTGATTATCTATGTATAGACACGTGTTATTGACAGGTTTCTCCTGAGTGTGCAGGACACTTGATAGATTAATGATGTTGATGGCATCGGTGGATCTCCTTGGACTCTGGATCGAGTTAGGGAATGGACTGTATATGCTTTGGGTATTTCTGTTTAGGCATATGTGACATATGGCAGGTGTATTGTGATGTTTTCATGGATCATTGACATGTTTCGTTGATGGATGTAGGTCGACGATTGCTTTCTAATCAGACTCACATTATGAGTAAAGGGGCCATGCACAACAACCAGAGATATTGAGGGAAAGATGTTGGAACAGCCCTGCCATAGCCTACCAGCACTCCCGATGTGGCTCGAATTATAGGTTAACGATTACCTAGTTGGAGAGATCCACGATGCCGCGAGGACAAACTCAGACAATCGCTCAAGAAGATTCTAAGGGGTGTGCAATAAGACAGGGTCCTTATTCCTTAGAGGTCCTTAGTCTCCCACAAGGTTTCCTAATGGAGTATTGACTCCAAGGGTTGGACAACTACCAAAATCAGTCAAAGGCGAGTGGCACCATTGGAGCATGTAGTGCGTCTTGAAGGGCACGTCGCATAAATAAAACATGAATAAAGACGAGTGGCACCCTTGGAGCACGTAGTGCATCTTGAATGACACATCGCAATTTTTTAACACATGTGAGTCAATGAAGTAGGTGCCTAAAAAACAATATTTTATTTTGACATGGTCAACCTTAAAATAAATGTTGAATGGGTAAATTTTATTAATTATGAATTTCTCTTAAAAAATGCTAAACCTAGTTGAAATTTAAGCATAGGTCTAAATAGAGTAAGAAAAAACAAAAACTAATTAATCAATTAATAAAAGGGGATGAAGAAAAATCAAATTAATAATTTAAAGGAGAAATAATTTATCTAAGAATTAATTATTGTTTGTGTGCAAAACATGCTAATTTGGATCTTAGTCAAAAAGGGGAAATGAATGCAAAAATGAATGTGGAACATAGAAATGAATCTAGTCTAGAGAACTTTCCTAAATAAAACTTTACTAAGTTTTAAGAAAGACGTTAGTCATTAAAGAAAATTGAGAGAATAAAGGGACAAGAAGGAGTGTTTCTAGGAGTGCTTTTAAGATGGGTGAGGGAAATTTGCAATTAACTAAATTAAATAAATAAATTTCTTGTGCAACTAAGAGATCGAGTGACAAGTGTACAACGGAGAGTATTTCCTAATAAATTTTTAATAAAAAGAATTTAACATGCAATTAGCAAGTGTCACTACGAAGAACTATATAAAAGTAATGGAAAAGAAGAGAAAGGGATCACGACTAGTATGCATAAGGTTATGATACCATATTTTTCTTGACTAATTTTTCTTGTGGGATTTGGAATACCCAGCTCGTATAGAGAGTGGTAGCTCAACCTTGGAAGGCGAGCTAGGAGCTATCGTTTCTCTGGTTTGTGTCTGCATCCCCTTTGCGGCTTGGGGGGCTTAGGGGGAAGAAGTGTACCCCTAATGTTGGTTGGGAGGTACAACTGATGTCTTAGCGATTAGCAAGCGAGAGAAAGGAGGAGTGCCAGCTATCGAAGAACATCAACAAACAATTTGGTCGGTTACGGTAGTCACGTTCGATTTTGTTTTTGTAATTGAGTTACAAATTTATGTAATGGATTATTAATTTAGTTGGAAATATGCTTGATATTTTGTAGTTTGGAATAATGTTAAATGGATTTTCGTTCTATGAATTTTGGATTTTCTCACTCGTTGTCTTCTTTCTGCCACCATTGCTCTCAGAGAAGAATTTAATCGTTGATTATTTTTTTTTCCCTTGGCGAAAACCCTGCTCCAATTTAAGGGATTGGATAGGGATTGGATCCTTGAGTATTATGTTCATTTTCCTCCACATTGATGCAAGAGGGCCTGGCTTTTTGCATCTGGCCTTGCCCAACCCTCTCTTTTTTATTTAGTTTTACCTCTAGTAATCGTCTATATCTTCCCAACATATATTATCCTAGCATCTATCCCACTTCACCTCGACGTTTTACTTTTTATGTGTTCACCTCTACATCCCTTCTTCCTTGCACTTTTTTCCCAACATGTTATCATGGCCATTGTTCTTGATGACTCTCTGTGTTCTCCCTTTGCTCAACAAAACAAAACTCCCTCCGTGCAATTGTTGGATATATCTTTATATATTCCCCCTTGTCTCAACATTTCATAATGAATTCTTCACCCAACGTATTTCCTTGTTTCATGCAGCATTTGCAATCGTAGCGCACTTCCCTTTTCATTTTTCACTCAGCCATTTCGGATAATATTCCCAACGTTTCCAACCTTGGGGTAGCAGATAGAACCTTCAGTTTTCTGTGACTTTTTAGGGGAGTTGTTTTAAACTCAACAAGTTGATTTTATTTTCCTGGCAAATTCATGGTTCTTTACAACGAATTGACCCTGGAAGGCTCCAGGTTTTGCATTCTTCACTCAACATTTTTCATTTTTTTAAAATTCTGCAGCTTTACCTTGCTTAGTGCCATGGGTATCTCCATTACTCCCTGCAATTGTTTTTGGGGTTTGAGACCTTCACTTTCTTAACCCTTCAACTAGGCGTTACTCTCTCCTTAGCTCATTTACACAGTGAGTCTCTGTTGTACAACATTTTTTTTATTTCCTTCACCATCTCTGTGTTGGGCCTCGATTTCGCCCTAGGCTTAGCGCTCTTACACTGCGGGATAATCTCGATTTATCTCTGCACTGACAGTAATTTCGCCCAGTGTGTCCTTCTGTTCGCTCCCTTCAGCTCTACGTTTTACCTTACCTATGCGTGGAGAAAATGTTTCGCCCAACCACAAGAAGGAATCACTGCAATCTTATTCCCATCAAGTTTCCCTTCTTACCAATGTTTTTCCCTCAATCAATGGGGTTAACTTATTGCTCAACAATTTTCCAACGCCCTTAATGGTCATCAATCTTCCAGGAGATTGCTTACTTGGAATTTTGTTGTAAATTTGGTCGAAAAAGATTTCTCTACGCTTCTGTCCATTAAGAGTAGATCTAGATAATAATTCCATTATTATTTAATATCTAATTGCGAATGGAGAGATTCAACCACTGATTGTCTTAATTAAGAGTTTATATAATATTGAGTTGTATAGCTTATAGCTTTTCTTTTTAGCTAATAATTAAAGGTTTACCACTTTTCTTTATGCTTGTTGCTTTATTAAGTTTTGATATTATTACATATTAAAGAATGGGTTATGCCCAATTTATTTGGCATGCAATCAGATATGATGTTACACAGAGGATATTTAAATGTTCATCCTTCATTCATCTTGTACTATGTGTTGACGGTCATGCATCCTTCAACCAACATGGTAGTTGTTAGTCACCCCTTAAATCAAAATTTAATGCTTGGTGGTTTGGGGAAATTCCCCTTTATCACCTCTTTTGTTGGTCTTTTACTTTATAAAAAGGAATGTATAACAATATTTGTTGATAAGTTGTTTACCATGTACAATAATGATTAGTGTAATAATTAAATTTGTTACGCCACGAATAATAGATAGTTTCTTTTGCGCATTGAATTTGCAGTGTCAATGAGTGATATAGTCAATGGATTGAATGCGCACATTGAGTGAAATGGATGATACTATTGTGCCTAAGATTAATATGATGTATGTTGAATTTATGGTTTATATTTCCTTGTGCACACTGAATTTATATTGCAATGAATGATGTTAGACCCTAGACTCCTCGCATGCAACGAAACCATGATGTAAAGACTAATATTAGAGACACTATACTACTTACGTGTAATGAATATATGATGTGTTGAATGATTGTTAGACCTTAGAGCTTTTGTGTAATGAATTAATTGATGATACTCTTTCGCCTCAACTCAATGCGATGTATGATTTTATGTATGTGATTATATTTCCTTATGCAACAAATAAATACAGTCGTTTACCTTGTGCCTTCTCTTATGTTTTCATGTGATGGATTAACAACCTTTACTTACGTCATTAAACATATTAATGAATGATGGATTAACAACCTTTATTTGTGCCATTAAGTTTATTAACGAATGATTGTTGTAGGCATTAGACTTCTTATGTGAATTGAAAATTGATATGATATATAATAAGTAATGTGAATGATTACTCATGCGCCATGTTTAATTGTGAATTGGGATTGATGGATTTCTAAATTGGGTTATCGTAGATGTTGTTTATTTAACTAGTTTCTTACGATTGCTTGTGTTAGTGGGATGTAGACACCTCCTTTTTCCTCAGAACAGACGTCAACCCTGAGACCTTAAATGATTAAAATCAATTGGAACCTGGGCTTGAGCATTTCTTATGTGTCCTAGAGGTCCTAACCTTGTAGGGTAGATTGGGTGGGTAGTATCTTATGTCATTATTACAATTGTATTTATGATCCTTAAGTAGCATTATGTTATTTCATGTTATCTTGATGTTATATGATGATTATCCTTATGAGATGAATTGAGTGATTTATGATTCGTGTTGTTATGCATCATTATTTATTGTATGAATGCAATGATTATGGGAAGCTATTTATTTGTGTTAAAGCGTCGATATGTGTATCGTTATTCATGGCAATAATCTTTCATCTTTATGTCGTGAATGAATGATATTGTCTTATTATTGTTTCAATAATATATTGGATGATGCATCAATGATGTGATTAATTTTGATGTTTATTTCCTAATGCAAATTTTTTTTTTCTATTTTATGACACTTTGGTTGTCGTAATGACGTGGTTGTTCCATATGGTATCAGAGTGGGTTCAACCCTTCCACTTGGGATCATTACGCCTTCCACTATGAAAAAACTTGATTATAATTATCACTAATTAATTTGAATTATATTTGTGCAAGTAATCATAGTTAGAGGATGTCACAGAAGCAGATGATGTGGTGCTAGGGGAGGAGGCGCGATGCCTCTGATAGCATCCACTCTAGAGGGGTATAACCCCCAAGGAGAAGAATAAGTTATCGAAAAGGAACATATAGCTATGGGCGTTGTGGTTGGGTTGATGAGGTCCTTTAAGAGGATGTATGAGGCCCTGATTATCCATCTAGATAGAGATGAGTCCAGGGCATCGGTACCCACTGAGGGTCCAACGTGCACCCCAGCCAGCACTAGTATCATTCATCGAGAAATTGAGAAGGTAAAGTTTCTTGATTTCTTAGGTGCCAAGAATGGCGCATCCACCGAGTCATGGTTGGAGAACATGGCGATGTGCTTTGTACTTCACAACTATACCTTCAACATGAAAGTTTGCATGGGGGTATTTCAGCTTAAGGGGAGTACTCTTCTATGTTGGAAGATGCTCCTACCACAAATGAACATGGTTTTCTAAGACGTGTCATGGGAACTGTTCGAGGAGAGGTTCTGGGAGAGGTATCCATCAGAGGAATTTGTTGAGTATCAGCTCAATGAGTTCAATGCCTTATGACAGGGCGGTCATACGGTGATTGAGTATGAGGCCCGTTTCATGGAGATGCTTCAGTATGCTCCACATCTAAACACTAATAAGCTTAAGGTCAACACATTCGTGTTCAGCCTTAATGTCAACATTCATGCAAAAGTGAGGATTTTAATGCCTCATACATTGCACTATGTTATCCAGAATGCGCTCAAAGCTAAGGAAGATATATTCAGCGGGGGACAGAGTAGGACTCCTGCGAGACCGACGGGAAAGGCGACAACTGGTACACAATAGCATCAGAAACCGACTAGACATCCATCGGGGTATCGAGGCACTCCAAGAGGATCTACATTCATGACACCAGAATGACAAGCACCTCAACAACAAACTTCCTACAAAGGACCACAACATGAGAAACAATGTCGTCCGCAGCAACATCATTTCAGGCTTGTTCAGCAGAACAAACAAGGGTTCCAGGCTGGCAGGTGATCAACTTCTACTTCAAGGGACATGAGCTTCTACTTTAGGGGACATGAGTATTGAACCAAAGACCGGATGTTGGACATGTGGAGAGCCACATTACCAATGTGTCTATCCAGTTGATAGGGCCAAAGCATCCGGGACAGCCAGACACACTACAGTAGGAGATTTGGGCAAGGCCCACCGGATTCATGCAACAATGAATAACCCCCAAGCCAAGCACCAGTATATTGTGCTCGAGACATCAGGTAACATCACTGAACAGAACTTTAGTATTTTGATAAATTCAGGTGCTACAGAGAGCTTTATTTTTGGTGCAGTGCTAAAGATAATTAAGGTAAAGGAAGTCGAATAGGACAAGTTTAGCTACGTGGAAATGGATTTAGGAGCCAAATAAAAGGTTAGAGGAAAGGTTACAGGTTGTATCCTTAACTTGGGATATTTTTTCATGAAGGCCAACCTGTATGTCATGATCTTAGGATGTTATGACATCGTAATCAGTATGGACTGGTTGGAATCAAATAACTGTAAGACTAAATGGTTGAGTTTGATTGTAGGAAGAAAAAATGGAGTTTCCCTAAGGTTCATCCCCTCCCTATAACTATGGAAGAGCATGTGCAAGGGATGAAAGCTATATGAAACCCTTGTGTTGAACGAAAATGGCATGGTGGAAGGACTAGAAAACCTTCCGGTAGTACATAAATTTTTTACATATTCCCAGAGGAGTTACCAAGGTTTCTTCCTGAGAGGGAATTGGAATTTACCATCGAACTAAAACATGGAAATGAATCGATAGCAAGAATGCCTTATCAATTGTCATCACCTGAGTTACATGAGTTGAAAATGAAACTGAAGGAGTTGTTGGACCTAGAACTTATACGTCCAAGTGCATCGCCTTGGGGTGCACCTGTTATTTTAATACGGAAGAAAGATGGGTCGTGGAGACTCTACATTGACCACCATCTATTGAACAAGGAAAGAATCAAGAACTAGTCTCAGTTGCCGACAATAGATGATTTGTTTGATCAAATGAAGGGCATGATAGTGTTTTCGAAGATCGACTTGAGATCAAGATATCACCAATTACAGATCAAGGAGGAAGACATTCCTAAGACCACATTCAAGATGAATTTTGTACATTATGAGTTTATCATTTTACCATTTGGATTGACAAACGCCCCAAGGGTATTCATGAGCTTGATGAATGGGGTGTTCCACGAATACTTGGATAAGTTTGTTCAAGTATTCATGGACGATATTTTTATATATTCTCAGATGATGGAAGAGCATGACGAACATTTACGCTTGGTACTACAGTGTTTACGAGAGAACAAATTATACAGGAAACTATCGAAATGCTCTTTTTACCAATCAAGGATTCATTATTTAGGGCATGTTATCTCTGATGAAGGCATCGTTGTGGATCTAGTGTAGGTAGAAGCTATTATGGAATGGCCCACACTGACCAACTTACTTGAAGTACGTAGCTTCATGGGTTTAGTGGGATATTATCGATGGTTCATCAAAGGTTTTTCGAAGATAGCAAACCCGATTATGGAATTGGAGAAGAAAAACAAGAAGTTTGTATGGATTGAGAAATGTGTAGAAGCATTTTGAAGGTGAAAAAATATGTTGACAACAACGACGATACTAAAATTCCCATACATGGACGAGGACCTCTTGGTATGCATCGATGCATCCAAGGAAGGCATAGGAGGAGTCTTGATGAAATACGGTCGAGTGATCGCTTACATCTCAAGAAAGTTAAGAAAGAATGAGGAGAACTATGTGACGCAGGATTTGGAATTATTATCCATTTTGTATTCTCTGAGAGTGTGGAGACACTATCTGATTGGCACCCGTGAGCATGTAGTGCACCTTGAAGGGAATGTTTCATAAATAAAACATGAATAAAGGCGAGTGGCACCCTTGGAGCACGTAGTGCATCTTGAAGGGAATGTCACGATTTTTTAACACATATGAGTCAATGAACCTAGGTGCCTAAAAAACAATATTTTATTTTGACATGGTCATCCTTAAAATAAATG
>CBVK0101480443.1:0-23230 GCA_900067695.1 Picea abies | reverse complement strand
CCCCCTCACATCACTCTCAATTCCCCATACCCAATCATGCATAACAAGTAACAAAACAAGAATTAAAGGTAAATTAAAGAAAGAAGGTACATGCATACAGAACATATAAGGTTCACGCGCAACTAGAAAAAACAAAAAATTGTACAGTCAATCATTTATATTAATAAAATTTGTCCTAAAAAATATGTATAATCACTTTTATTTTATTTTTGTTTCTTCTTTTTGATAAAATTCATGTGTATCATCATCACATTCATCGTGATCTTGGTCTTCAGCTATTGGGTCATGTTTTGTTGTTGGAAGGCGATGGGTCATCTCAAGCATTCCATTACTTATAGTAGCAGGATGTGGATGTTGATGCACTACAGGGGCATCCACTATAATAACAAAAAGTGTTAAAAGGACATGGTTAGTTATTATTCATAGTAGTGTTTCATTAGTATGAATATCATTACTGTGTTTTTTACCTAGAGGAGTAGTGGACACCATTGGTTGGATTGTTGGCGTTTCCTCTCCCCTTTTAACACCCTCATTTACATGCTCTGCTATTAAAACAAGAAAAGTTTTAAGTACACCATCTGAAGGAAATATTTATAATTGTCATATTATACATTTTATTTTAAAGAAACACATACCATGATGGGTTTGTGAACCACTAGTATCATGGTGTTGTTGTCCACCACCATCAAATGAACCTGTGTTGCTTTCTTACTTAAAAAAAAATAGAGACATAATTAATTTATGGGTTAAATCATTCACCAATATATTTGAAAAGTAATCAACAACTACAATCTTGTCATTTTATCTACCAACTCATTCGAAGGGTCAGATTGTGTCTGTGATTCCTTCCTTTGTTGATTTTCCACCACATCTTGAAATTCGAACTTGATGTTGAGCATCAAGTCTTCTTTGGTGGTGGCAATGTTGAATGTATCCCCTTGTATCGTATGGCATAAGATATGGATTTTTTCTTAGTGGTTGCAATTAGATAAAACTTGCATGATGTGTGACAATCGCCCTGCCACATTATAAGATGTGTGACAATTTAGAATGTTAGAAAATAATCTAAGAAGCATGAGCTATTAAAATGTATGTTAAAGATATAAAAAGGAAAACATTAATTACAGGTTTGGTATACTGGTAGAACATATTGACCCCCATAATAGCAGTGCTTCCATCGATTCGATTCAAATCGTAATCAATCAACAACTCTTCCCCTGTAGCTATTGTTTTCACTACACATACGAATATTCGATTTCCTTCACACCCCTAAAATATACAATTGGGTTTCTTTCTTGTTGTGCTAGGTATTTTACTGTTAATAAGCCCTACAATATTCCCCAACGCCTTTGGCCTTCCATCAATATACATCATCACTCATGTATTGTGTTCGTTGTCTTTTAGTTGTATATAATTTGCAATGACTGCATATCTCTACATATGTTTCATATAACAGACCATCCTCAACCAATATCCATAGTTGTAGCATGGTCTGGCATACTCCATCAACTCAACAAGTCCTCCATCTTTCACCTTTAATCCATCCATGGAGAATAGACCCATACCATGTATGGATGATGGAGTTATGCGATAAATCGTCTCATTGAAACAAAAGTAAGTGTCCAACTGAGGAATTTCATTGGGTACTCATCATCTCACTAGATGTTTGTACCTCAAAGGAACCTCGACATCACCTATGCTCTCATTTTCATAAGAACATAAACCTCCTTCAGCAAGAAATAATTCCATGCACCTATGTAATTTTCTTCTGACCTTTTCACCTCTAGTTGATCTCACCCTTTTAGATATGTTGGAAGTAACAATTTCCCCCCTCCCTCTATAAATTCCCTCCCTTGAGGATGATAGGTCTAACAAGTACCTGTTCGGTTGTACCTACACTCCATCGAATGAGAGAACATAGTTAGCAAGAGGGGAGAATTTATGGACAAGGAATAATTTCACCCTATCTTTCTAATGCCAAAGCTAGACATTGTCATAATTTGACCCAACACATAATTTGACTAAATACCTAATTCTAATTTTTGTATTGTTTTAATGCTTCTTGGTAATCAAAAGTACTTATTTTCTCTCTCTGTCAAACTTAATGGCTATAATGATCTGTGCTTACTGCCCGATTGGTACATGATCTCTATTTAAAAGGTTTTAACCACATAAAAACATTAGTCTTACGATCGATATTAATGGAATGTAGTTTCTTGTTACCATCATATTAGTTGTTGTATCAAAGGTTTCATGATTATTAATCCCTTCCTTTTATGCATATTCTATTATGGCGAACCATAACTTATTTTTTTCTCTAAAACTACATTATTTGTAACTAGTCCTATAGATACAGTCTTTAGTCCATCCATCTGTAATGACTCATCTAATTTTTCATCTTCCAATGTGTGAACATACCTCTTAGGTTTATTTTTATCTGCTTGATAACTCTTAGAACTAGAAGATTGTTCATCGGAGGATTCTTCACCTATATTCCTTTCAAATTTGATTCCAGTTTAATGTGATATCTCTTTGTTGACAAAATCCAAAGCACCTTCATTTTTGTATTAGACTTCATTGTGGAGATACAAATCTCAATCTCTTTTTAAATTTTTCCAATTTACCAAGAGGGTTTTTATATGATCAATCAGTACCTTCAAGTTCATTCAAATGTTGTATTAGGCTAAGGATTGACTAGGTAGTTGACATCTTGCAAAACACAAATCTTGCTTCCCTCAACAACTCGAGTACTAGTACGAAAGGTAATTCTGACACTAGGACCCATATTGACCATGTGCTCAATGTAATCACATTACGAGGAGGCTATGATATGTATCATCTATATTGAGAACACACGACATATGGAAACAATAAACAGTGTTAAGCAGTTTAGTAATCATACTAGTATCTACCTTATATCCATAATATAGAAGCAATGGAATTACGCCCTTAATGAAGTTTCTATCCTAATTTGTAATCAATAGCATAGTAATAGATACTTTGATAGCTTATTGTTTTTGAAATTGGATGTTTTGATAGAGATTGTTAGTCCCTAAAGTTGCACGTGACTGCTAAAGGGAAAGTTATGGCATCATCAATTTATTGCTATGGATTTTATAGATAAATGTATATTGGGTTTTGAAATTGGTTTGAATATTGGGTCAAAGATAATATATCAATCTCATACATGCAATAACAAATTCATATCTCAATGGCTTAGTAAATGGTATTCAATCCAATAAATTAGATGGAAAATGTAATATGAAATACAAAGAAAATGTGTAAGCTTTCAATTTGTCCACTCACATATGAAACTCTTGATCCAAAATATCATTCAAGAAACAAGAGGAAAGTACTTAAATACATAGTTAATTATGAACAAGCAAACATTAAAGTTTTCACTGGCTTACTCACAAACAAGATACATCAAATGCTTAGCAAAATATTAACATACATTCAAGTAAGAAAAAGATAGAAAAATAGACAAGAATAGAAATCTAACCATAAAATAGCCTTTTCCATTTAGTACCAGAATGAAATAAGTCTCTGTCTTACAATTTGAAACAAAGTTTTCTCAAAAATGGCCAATGGTTCCCAACCTTATCCCCTCAACCTCTCCTTCTGCAAAGTTTATATAGAAAGAGTACATAATTATTAAGATCCAAAAGAAATGGATATGGAAACCTCCTCATCTATCTTTAGATTTATTTTTCAAATAATCAAATAGGATATAAGATCTGATCTCCAAGTCGAATTGATGAGGTAGCTCATCAACTGTTGTCTATGAGTTATTTTAGAAAATAAATCTGGAAAATTCCTGAAAAATAGGGTCCAAAGATATCTTCATATATCCAAAACCATGATAGTTGTGTAAAACTAAAGAGAGGTTTTTGTGAATGAGCCCATCCCCAACAAAAACCTTCTTTGGTTTCCAAAAATGCATCTCCAACTTCTCTGAAACCTCGCCCACAATTAGTGACTAAAACAAGAAATCATTTATTATTTAAATCTGGAAACATTTCCTTCAAAGATTCATATGTATCTCCCTAGTGATTCACTTTTTTGGGAAAATGCTCGAGGGACACCTAATTTGGCCCATTTTGAAAGTGGATTTTTAATCGTTTTCCCTCATTATTCACCATTTTCTTGGAACACGTGGAAGAAGATGACTGCTTTAACAGTGACCTGCAAGAAATTTCTGCATTTTCTGCTGAATTTCCAGATTTTTGTTTCTAAAGAATATCCTTTGTTTCCACTCTAAACTTAGCATAATATTTCTCAGGTGCAATTATGTTGAAATCAATATAGATTTCTATGTTTCCTAGGCCTCATTATATATTTTATTTCTTTTGAAGATGACTTTTCAAATGTCTCATTTTCTACAGATTTAGATGAACTTTGTATTTCATGTATATCAAATTCTAGTATGTCATGCATTTCTGGAACATATGTAGGGTCTTCCTCTGAGTGAGAAGATTCTATGTCAAGTTTTAACAGTTGTTTCTTCCCCTTTAAAGTCTTCTTTGGAACCTCCACTTTTCCTCTTTTACTATGTTCTACTGGTGAGTATTTTTCATTAGGTGTATCATCTTCATATTACACTTATGTATAGAGAGAAGACAAAAAAACAGAAGCCATTTATTTCTCTCTTTTTTTTCCATGGCCAATGTTATAAGCCTCTTAAAACTGCATAAAATCGGGAGTGGCAAGATCTTCTAGACTCCTAACAATTTCAGAAAGAAGGTATTCTTGAATAATAATTATTGCTTTCTCCTTGAAGAGAGTAACATTATCATGTTATGCAGACCCATCTTCAATAATGAACATTTTATAGGCAACAACTATGATAGAAGGACCCAATGAATTTGTGTTTATCTTCCTCCTTAAATCCAATACCACTGCCATCAGGATGAACATCATCATATTCAAAAATACAACTAGTTGTAAAATTTATGAGCAAAAGACCATGTTCATTGCAAATATCAGCTAAATTTAGAGTTCCTTCTTAACTTATTTTGTGAGCTTTCTCTTGCTCAATCTGATCTGCCTTGTGGCAATAAAAGTTTCCTCTTGTTCCTTTACTGCACTTTCTATTTCATCTGCAAATGATAAGGTTTGAACTGAATAAGGTTTTGAGAAATGGAAGTTTCTTCGGATAAAGAATGTAGTCAATCTTTGATGTAGATATTTAAAATCCTTGCAAAAACTTCATCATAATTTTGCATGATTTGGGGAAAGGCCTCAAGCAATTCCACTCCTTCGGGTTCTAATTGATTGATTTGTCCACCCTTAGGAGCCATGATATTGATTTTAATCCATGTAAATCTGTGAGTGCTTAGGGTTCTGACCAGTATTAATTTCAGGACTTCTGGAAATATAAATGTTGTGGGAAAACCATTACCTGCAAACCATGTATAATCTAATATATAGATACACTGAATTGAATCATGTGTCATATGTTATCAATCATGGAGAAAAACTTGCGATTTGATGTGAGCTTATCGAGTACACGCCCAATTCCTTTGAATGACTATCAAAACTAAAAACACGCATTGATCATAATCATAAATGGTATTGGATTTTAGGCAATGATCTCGGACAAATGTTGACACGGTCTTTGAGAGTTGGCACATTTGAATTAATGATTACTTCTGGCACTACAAGAATAACGGTATTCTTGTAGTGCCTTTTTCCCCTTTCATAATTTCAAATTTAAACAAGAAAAAGGACTTGCATATTGATGGAAAATATTCTAATTGTCTTATTCTAACTTTTATCACACTAATTCATGTCATAAAATGATTAGAAAGGATACTGCAAGCACAATTAAAGAGTACAGAAGAAGAAAATCAAAGTAATAAATGATGCTAGGAAAGGGTAGCACAGGGAAAAGAGTAGCTCAACATTCATTAACAAAATTAAGGACTAACATTGATTATGATTTGATTGTTGATCCTTGGTACTAGGACATTATTTTTTATCTGCAAAACCAATAATTCCCTCCTCACTTACAAGTGAAGGAGAAGAAGATACTAAAGCTAGAAAGTACCAAGTATGTCTTGCTAAATATTTTTTTATTTTTTAGGCATGTTTCTTTGGTGTGTTGGAAAGTCCCAAGCCAAATATATCACATGGAAATTTCAGGATGGCACTCATTTACAATTCCATACCAATGGGAATTTTTCTACTAAATCTACAACGTATAAAATTTTACACCATGGATTATATTGGCCTAACTTATTTCATGATTCTTTCACATTTGTGAGGTCTTATGATCACTATCGATGATCAGGTGGTAAGAAGAGGTTTTCAAGGATTCCCTTAAACCTTGAGATAGGTTGTTTTCCCTTTTCCAAATCGGTACTAGACTTCATAGGTCATATTTCCCCACCTTCTGTCGATCACATATTTACCCTTACAACTATTGACTATTTCACCAGGTGGCCTAAATCTATCTCATTAAAGAATGTTGATGCAGACAAAGTTGTCTCATTTCTACAAGAACATATATTTTCCCACTTTGGTCTTACCCTTAGAATTTTCAATGATAAAGGTGGTGCCTTTTTGTTCAGAGAGGTTTTGAGTCTTTTCTAATGATACAATGTAATTTTATCAACTTCCTTCCCATATTACCCTCAAGGAAATGGATTGGATGAGTCCACTAATAAGAATATAATTAATATGGTTAAGGACATTATTGGTGGAAATCCCTATGAATGGAACTTATAGTTAATGCATGCCTTATCAGACAATAGGACAACAACTGAGATCAGTATTGGAAAGACACTTTTCAAATTAGTTTAAGGGAAAGAGGAAATCATGCCCATTGAGTTGGAGTTTTCCACTTATATTTTAGACTTATATAATGAGGAATTAGATAGTAGTCTAATAACTTGGAGATTTAATGTATTATTGGATTTGGAAGAACACCGTGAATTTACAACATAGAATTTATAGAAAAGACAAGGTTTTGAAAAAGCTTGCTCTATTATATGGGGTTGTTTTTAGTGACATTATAAATTCAGTATTTTGGAGCAGTGGAATTGGGATTCTCTCTCTTATTGGTGTTATGACTCTCGTTTTAGTGTATTATCACCTAGATTTCCTTTAATTGGTTCCCAGGTGGCAAAGGAAGCCCGAGCAATTATGGAAAATGATGACTTTGGGGATTTAACATAGGTTCTGCACATCCACAAGTTAATCAACTAGGCTAATAGCAGTTCCCTTCTAGTTATATCCTCCAAAGTAGCAGAGTTGGAATAATTCAGATAACACATAATGATAATTATACAAACCTTATTATCCTTCAGAAGCGCCAAATCGATTCACTAGAGACTGAATGCAATAGACTTCACTCTATGGTTTTATCACATTGTGTGGATTCTCTCCCTTTCTTCCAATAACCATGGTAATCAAATCTTGAAATCAATTAGGCATATTGGAGGCTAAAATATTTTTCCAGAATCATGTACCCATGGAGATTAAAGGTGCAAGCCCTCTTTGTTGGAAATATGGCTACAGCAGAGATGATGCAGATGATCAAGGTTGAAATGGTTAATAAGTTACACTAACTGATTCATCCCCCCCCCCCTCTCAGTTAGTTCATACCTGTAACACTCTTCACTCTAACGAGGGGCAGGAAGAGTAGGACAATGTGCACATTTAAACCAATATGGATGTTCCTTAAAGTCATTTGTATTTTGTGTTAGTTCATTAAGTAGGCTACTGGAAGAAATACTTGGAACTTTCATTTGGAATGTAATACCCTGGTTTTGAGTCCCCATATTAATAATATATTTTGTTTATTTGATGAAAGGCTAGAGTGCCTGGACAATTGAAAATGGGTCGGAGTGCCTAGGAAATGTAATACTTTTATCATTATTAATAATAAAATACATCGTTGGTTGTAAGAAGGACACAGATAAGAGTTATAGGGGTCTATGATTCCATGAGAGAGGGGGAAAGATGAGGGGCTAAGCCCTTACATTTTAAAAATATTTTTATTTTACCCACCTTGGAATTTGGAGAGAGAGAGAGGGGGGATACATGAGCTTCTTGGGGGAGGCCACATTGTTCTTTTGATATTTAATTCTTGTTCTTGATTGTCTTGAGGGTTGTCCATTCATTCTCACTCATTGAAATTTTTTTTGGAGTACTTCCTTTCTAATTCACTCTTCTACTCATCCTTGGTTTTGCATTGGAAAGAAAAAAAATGAATTCTTGAAGGACAATAACCATGGTTGGTTGGCTGTAGGAATTACTAATGTATTCTAGCCATGAATGGATGAAAATATTCTTGAGATGCATTGGCATATTGAGAAACCTTGTTCACAATTTTGAATCCTTAGAGTTCCATCATTGAGGTTCCTAACCAGTAGCATTGGAGCTCCGGAAAGAGGTGGATAGTCTGAGGGATTATGTAGCAGTGAAGGGGTTTCATTCTCTTTAGGTGGTGTAAGATGAAGGCGAAGAGAGTTGGTATATTGGATTTGTTTTGTCTTGGGATACCTATGAGAGATTGATTGCTCAGTGGTTTCGAAACTGAGCATCGATCTGAGACCCATCTTTGTGGATTCATAGCCCTGGCTCGAAAGTGACATGTTGTTGAGACTTGGAACAACAATTTCTCGGGTTGGGTGGAACGTCCTTGGTCTACATCTAGTTGGTGATTGGTTAAAGAAAACATAAGTGCTCTTTGTCACGTATTTCTCTGCATCTTTGTATATTTATTTCCATTGTTTATTAATTATTATCTCTAAGATATGATGTGTTTATAATGTGCCTGCTTGTTGGTTATTGCTGTGCATGGCATGTTAATCTTTTATTTTTTAGTTAGCAAGAATCTTGATGTTTGCATCTGTTTGTTTCATGCTTCTTTAATAGTTAATTGGTATCATAACTTTCGAATCAACCAAAGGGGGTGAATTTAGAGGTACCCGGGCAGTGGGTACGTTCAGATCAGAGCATAGAGTGATCATTTTGGGTTCGCTAATTTGGGTATGTTACAAGTGGTATCAGAGTCGTATGTTTATAGCACCGGTCCTTCAAGGACCTACTGCTAATAGAAAATAAGTTGTTTGGATGAATTTTTTCTCTTAACTTAATTAATTGCTTGGGACAGAGTTGGATGGGAGTTTTTGTGGTTAAACGTTGTCTTAATATCTTAGGAAACCATGCTCAGATAATTTCTCATGACCCTGGATTTCCATCGATCCCTCTCTTGCTCAATTTGGGCATTGGAATCAACAGATCTTCCCTCCAAGAAGACATCGTACAATAGTCGTTGATCTATGGTCTGTGTCTTTTTCCTTATCCCACATGCATGGGGAAATGTTTGACTGAGTTGTTTATAATTAAAACGGAACCTTACATTACTTGTGCGTGATAAAGGAAGCCATATAACTTTGCAAAGTTTCCACATGATGTAACTTTTGGTTGCATAGGGAACCCAGTGGGCTCGTGGCCCAGTGGTTGGATTGAACCGAAGTAGATCAAGGAAGCTAGATAAAATACTTGTGTGGGGCACCTAGTGGGTCGATGCCCCAGTGGTCGAATCAGACGGGAATCGATTAGGGGAGCCAGATAGAAGACTTGTGTGGAACGCTTGGTAGGTCAGTGGTCAGATCAGACCAAAGTCGATCGAGGGAGTCGGATAAAAGACTTGTGTAGGGCACCTAGTGGGTCGATGGGTCGATACACTGGATCGGAGCCGTTGGTAAGGGTTATATGAAAGTTGAGCCCAGTGGATCGGTGCCCCAGTGGTCAAACCAAACCGGAGTCAGGAACATGAGTATGTAAGTTGAGTGTGGTGGATCAGTGGCCCGGTGACCAATGCCACCTCACTTCTAGGTCATCAGCCACATCAGCATATTGCCACATAGGAAAGACTGTATGGATCCATTTTCTTATATTTTCCATAATTGGAGTAGATTACATTAGATTGAGACAAAACTTATGGGTTTTTTTGTAGAGAGGTGATCTACAATAGTTCCAAAGAGGGTCCCTATCCATTTCTGCTTGGATTTGTCAAAAATTGAAAATAGTGGTTTTTAAAGATATGGGTCTAGATCATTGGCATAGATCCAAATTAAGTTGAAATTCTTGGAGAGAGTCCAAAAACCAAGTAAGGAAATAACCATGAAGAAACTAAATAAATTCTAAGGGGATTGGAATGGGGATGCTGAAATAGGCAAAAATCCACTATGGCGGACCACTTTTTGGGGGTTTTCATATTTTCAGAGGAGAAAACGTGACTTCAGATCAAAAAACTGGAAAATTTTATTTTCTTGACATTTTATATACTCATAAATACAAACAACTTTGTTTTAGTGAAAAAGGGGTGAAAAGGGAAAAAGTTGCAGATTCCATATTGATGTAGTTTTTTACTGGAGCATCAGATTGAAAATAAGAGAGTTTTTATGAATTAATTATCATTATTTTTATCTATGTATAATAAAAAAAAATCTCTAGTTCCTGACATGTTTTCTTCTACAGTTGACAGAAGTTGGCCTTTCAATAAAATTACACCAGTGGAGAAAATGGACAAATGGGGTGAAAGTGGCTTTTTCAGGAAGCCATAACTTTCAACTCATATATCATATTGAGGCACATGAATAGTCATTGGAAATCTAATTTAGAGGAGAATAACTTCAAATTATTATAATTTGGAGAATTACGATATAATTCTTCATGAATTAAATAGAAAAAAGACATGTAGCATTAATTGACAAAATTTCAATAATATGCATAATTCTAACAAAATGGTTGCTTGCACATTTTGTAGAATTAGGGGATATAAACATATCATTTCAAGCTAATAATGCATATTTGGGATATGGAGGAAGAAGAGGGTGCCTTTAGTCATGATAGAGAAGCCAAGGGTCAAAATATTAGTGTTGCTAATGCAGAGACAATCAAATGGGCACAGGAGCATAGTGGAGCTAGAAACATTAATAGAGACTATGAGAAGCTTGAGAATAGAAGTGCAGATTTACAAAGCAGACAATGAGAATTCGATGAGAGAACAAAATCAAATAAATTATCAAATGATGCAAATCCTAAATCAATTGCAGAGGCAATCAAAGAATGGATCAAACTCGAGACAGAAAGAAGAAGGAAAACATCATGAAAGGTGAGATAACTACAAAAGAGATAGTCATTCAAGAAGTGATAGAAGAACTCATAGACATCACTAACCTCCTTACTCAACAAGGAAATTTTATGTTTCTGAAGACTCCATAAGCAGTCCAGAAGTGTCTCATGTTAGGCACCAAAGAAGAAAACATGAATTGGACAGTTTGCAAGGAGAAATGAGGAAGCTTAAGTTACCTTCCTTTAATGGTGAAAGAGAAATGGAAGATGATGTTGAAGCCAGGTTGCTTGGAATCAAGAATTATTTTCAATCACACAACTACTCATCTAACCTAGAAGCCAAAATTTCCACATACCATTTGCATGTGAAAGATTTTATGTGGTGGGATTAGTTGAAGAAAGTTGAGCACATTAATGAGAACATGATGACTTTGAAGTAGTTCAAGAGGCATTTTCATAAGGAGTATATTTCAGAGCAGTTTTATGACAAGAAAATGCAATAGTTCTTTGATCTCAGGTTGGGGAGCATGACCATGGGAGAATATGAAAAGAAATTGTTCGGATTTCTTAAGTATGTGGGGTTTATCAATGATGAGAAGGTGAAGATACAAAGGTTTTTAAATGACTGACATCATTTTATAAAGAGAAAATTCAATATGATGAGCCTAGAACTTTGAAAGAGACCATTAGAAAGGCTAAGTACATGTATGAGCAATGCAAGGGCAGAGAATCTTTGTAGAAGTCTTGGATGGATAAGAAGAAGGAGAAATTTGATCATAGAAGGAAGGGATTCAAACTTCCTTTCAACAGAAACAGTCCAAATACAAATCAAGAAGATCGGTCTACTAAGACTGGATCCAAGATGCAAGATTCCTTGGCAAAAAGGGGAAGACTACCAATCAAATTTTGGGGAAGCAAATAACATCACATGTACAAGGATTGTTTTCAAGGAGAAGACAAAATGAAGACCATGCACAACATCCAAGAGGCTACTATAGTAGAAGACATGGGCAGAAATATTCCAAGAATATATGCAGTCTTAGAAGATTATGAAGCAGAACACCAATCTCATATGATTGAAATGGAAGGTAAGATCATTAATCATCTTGTTTCTATTTTAATTGATTCGGGAGCAATCCATTCTTACATTTATTCTAAATTAGTGAACATATTACATTTGGAGAAAAATAAGCTTGAAAAGATAAGTTTGGTTGAACTAGCCATTGGAACCAAAAGAAGGATCAATCAGACTGTTAGAGGTTGTCCAATAAATTTGAATGGAGTGAGTACTAATGTTGATCTGAATATCATCCCATTGGGATCTTATGATATCCTAATTGGAATGGATTGGCTGGAAAAGCATCACGTTGTCCTAGATTTCCATGACAATAAATTTACATGTCTTGATGAAGAAGGAAAATAGATCTTTGTGAAAGGAATTCCAATACCCATTTTTGTAAGGGATATTTCATCTTTACAGCTAAAGAGATGTTTTAGAAAATGTTTTCAATTGTATGCATCTCATGTGGAGGATCTAGAAAAGACAAAAGGGCTAAGCCTTGAAGATTTTTTAGTATTGCAATAGTTTGAATATGTATTCCAAGAAATACCAGGATTGCCACCAAAGAGGGAGATAGATTTTTCTATTGATTTAGTACGAGGAGCTTCTCTAATATCAAAAAATAATTATAGAATGAGTACACCATAATTAAAAGATTTACAAATGCAGTTGGACATGAAGAAAGGGTACATACGCCCAAGTGTTTCACCTTGGGGAGCACTAGTACTCTTTGTTAGAAATAAGGATGGAACATTGAGGCTATGTATTGACTTTAGACAGTTGAATAAATCCATTGTGAAGAAAAAATACCATCTACCCTAAATTGATGACCTCTTTGATCAGCTAAGAGGAGCAAAGATATTTTTAAAGATAGATTTGATATCAGGATACCACCAAGTAAGAATCAAAGAACACGGCATCAGTAAGACATCCTTCAGAACCAATTATATATATTGTGAATTTGTAGTGGTTCCATTCAGACAAACCAATGCACCAGTTGTTTGTATGTGCCTAATGAATGGCATATTCAGAAATTATCTGGATAAGTTTGTCATTGTGTTCTTGGATGGCATACTTATCTATTCTAAATTAGAAGAAGAGCATGGACTTCACTTGAGGTTGGTATTGCAAGTACTAAGGAAACATAAGCTTTATGCCAAGCTAATAAAGTGTTCCTTTTACCAAGAATAGATCTATTATTTGGGGCACATTATTTCAGAACAAGGAATAATAGTGTATCCGGAGAAGATTGAATCCATTAGAGGATGTCTAGCACCAAGGAATGTTTCAGAAGTCGTATCTTTTATGGGATTAGCCGGATACTACAGGAGGTTTATAGAAGGGTTCTCTAAAATTTCTCATCCCATCACTTCTTTACAAAAGAAGGGAATTAAATGTGAATGGACAACAAAGTGTGAATAGAATTATAATTTATTGAAAGAATTAATTACTAGTGCACCTATTTTAAATATTGATGACACAAATGAGAATTTTGTGGTATGTACAGATGCATGCAAAGAAGGACTTGGTGGAGTCCTCACTCAAATTGGACATATCATTAGTTATGAGTCTAGAAATCTTAAAGAACATGAGAGGAATTATGCCATGCATGATTTGGAGCTTGTTTCCATAGTTCATGCATTGAAGATGTGGAGGAATTATCTAATGGGAAAAAGATTTGAATTAAGAATAGACCATAGTGGTATGAAATATCTTTTTGAACAACAAACTTTGAATTCCAGGCAAACAAGATGGTTAGAATTTTTAAGTGAGTATGACTTTGACATCAAGCATATAAAAGGAAAGGAAAACAAAGTTGTTGATACACTCAGCAGAAGAGTACATATCATGCATGCTACAACCATTAGTATGCATCAGTAAGATTTAAAGAGAAGAATTTTAAATGTTGCTATTACATACCAGCATTACTTACAGGTAAAAGAAAGTTTGCAAGAGGAAAATGTACAACAAAAATTTAAAGAGTATGAGATAAAGGAAGGCGGATTACTTATGCATAAAAATAGAATTTGTGTTCCTAGTTTAAGAGAACTTAGGAATTTGGTGTTAAAATAAATGCATAATGTTCCATGTGTTGGACATTCTGGTTACCAAAAAAAAATTACAAAAGTAAGAAGCCAATTCTTTTGTCTTGGAATGAAGAAGGGCATTGTTGATTACATTTATAGATGTATGGAATGCTAGAGAGTGAAAGTTGAGAATAGACACCCAACGGGTTTGCTATAGCCATTGCTAATTCCAGTGAAGAAATGGGAAGTGGTAACCATTGATTTTATCACTAAGTTTCCCAAGACATCAAGGCAACATGATTCAATAATGGTAGTTGTGGATAAATTGACAAAGACTACTCATTTTGTTCATGTGAAAATGACTCATAGATCAGCTAATATTTCATAAATTTACATGAGGTAAATTTCTAGGTTGCATGGAATACCTAAGGCAGTGGTCTCAAAAAGAGATAAAAAATTTACCTCAAATTTGTGGAGGAGATTATTTAAAGGATTTGGCACAAATCTAAATTTTAGCACAACATATCATCCATAGTCAGATGGGAAGACAAAGAGAGTCAATCAAGTAATTGAAAACATGTTGAGAATGTATGTGATGGATAAGCCATCTAAGTGGGAAGATTACTTGCATTTGGTTGAGTTTGTATATAATAATGGATATCAAGCTTCATTGAAGATGAGCCCATTTGAAGCTTTGTATGGTATAAAATGCAATAATCTAGTGAGTTGGAACGACCCAACATACAAAGTAGTACTTGGGCCATAATTGCTCAAAGATATGGAAGACTAGATGGTTAAAATTAAAAAGAATTTGAAAGCAATACAAGATGGACAGAAGACTTATGTAGATAAGAACAGGACAACTAGATAATTTAAAGTGGAAAAGAATATCCTTTAGAAAGTGAATCCTAAGAATATCTCGTTAAAGTTGGGAAGTTGTACAAAGCTAGCAGCCAAATTATGTGGTCCATTTGAGATATTGGAAAAAATAGGGCCAATTGCATACATGATTGCATTTCTTGCTTCCATGAATGTGCATAATGTATTTCATGTCTCTTTGTTGAAAAAGTATGTGCATAATGTGCATAATGTATTTCATGTCTCTTTGTTGAAAAAGTATGTGCATGATCATAACCATGTTATTGATTGAAATTTGATTCAGGTGGAGCCAGAAGGAGACTTTCAGGTCCATTCGATGCACATATTGGATAGAAATGTCAAAATGCTCCTGAATCGAGTCATAGAATGGGTAAAAGTTCAGTGGGCCTACTACAATCTTGAATATGATAATGCCATGTCGGTAGAGTACTCGTGAATTTTTGAAGAATTTTGAAATTTTGGATTTTTGTTTTGTATATGCATTGAGAACAGTGCCAAAATAAGGGGGAGGGGAATGTAATACCCCAGTTTAAAGTCCACAAATTAATAAAGTATTTTTTTTATTTGACGAAAGGTCGGAGTGCTCGAATAATTGAAAAGGGGTTGGAGTGCCTAGAAAATGTAATACTTTGATCATTATTAATAATAAAATACGTCAATGGATGCAAGACAGGCAAGGAAAAGAGTTAGAGGGAATTATGATTCCACAAGAGAGGGGGAAAGTTGAGGGGCTAAGCCTTCACATTTTTAAATTATTTTTATTTTACTCACCTTGGATTTTGGAGAGAAAGAGGGGGTTACACAAGCTTCTTGGGGGGAGGCCACATTATGCTTTTGATATTTAATCCTTGTTTTTTATTGTCTTGGGGGTTGGCCATTCATTCTTACTCACTAAAATAATTTTTGGAGTCATTCCTCTCTAATTCACTCTTTGTTCATCCTTGGTTTTGCATGGTAAAGAAAAAGACGAATTGTTGAAGGACAACAACCATGGTTTGCTGGTTGTAGGAATTATTGATGTATTCCATCCATGAATGGATGTCAGTTGCCTGAGATGCATTGGCATATTGAGAAACCTTGTTCATATCTTTGAATCCTGAGAGTTTCAACATTGTGATTCTTTACCAGTAGCGTTAGAGCCCTGGAAAGAGGTGGACATCCTAAGGAATTGTGTGGTATTGAAGGAGGTTCATTCTCTTTGGGTGGTGCGGGTTGAAGGGGAAGAGAGATGGCATATTGGATTTCTTGTGTGTTGGGATACCTATGAGAGCTTGATTGTTGACTGGTTTGGGAAACTAAGTGTCGGTCTAAGAGTCGTCCTTGTGGATTCATAGCCCTGGCTCAAGGGTGACTTGTTGTTGAGACTTCTAACAACAATGTCTAAGGTTGGGTGCTATGTCCTTGGTCTACAGCCAGTTGGTGACTGGTTAAAGAAAATATAAGTGCTCTTTGTCATGTATTTCTCTATGTCTTTGTATATTTATTTTTTACATTTATTAATTATTATCTATGAGATATGATGTATTTATAATGTGCCTACTTGCTAGTTATTGTTGTGCATGGCATGTTAATATTTTATTTTACAGTTAGTAAGAATCTTGATTTTTGCATGTGTTTGTTTCATGCTTCTTTAATAGTTAGTTGGTATCAAAATTTTCGAATCAGCCCAAGGAGGTGAATTTAGAGGTACCCAAGTAGTGGGTACATTCAAATCAAAGCATAGAGAAATCATTTTGGGATTTTTTATATGGTTATGTTACATGGAAGGTCACCTTTTGTATTTAGATGTCGACTTAAAAATATGTTGTGTTTTATGGAAATCCAATGAATATTGGGATTGTAAATGCTGCTAGATTCAACACAACAAATATTTTATATACAATACAAAATTATATTCTGGTTAAATACATATATAATGATAATATTACATCTCACATATGGTGGCTCAGCTAGAGTAAATAGATGTTTAGATATCCTCGCTAGTACATCTCTATGTATGTGTATTGTACAAGATCATGGACATGATCATCCCCACTAGCTAATAAATCTAGTACCTTTGAATTAACTTGCTTACATGGCCACTCTACATGGCCCTACTTACGAAACATCTACACCATATGTGCATATGCACATTAGTGATCAACCTAGGAGGGAGGCAGTTGAATGTAGGTCAAGTTACCAGAAACCTCTCAAAAAATAAATTAAATAGCTTTGAAGAAAAGGCAAAGATAATCCTCCCATTAAACACATCATGATAATGATCTAGAGAAAATAAAATTATCTCAAAAAAATAATAGACCACATAATTAGTCTAGGACATTGAACTAAGCTATTTACATAGTGAACAATAGGGAAACTAATGCATTTCCCATCAGAGGTATAGTGTCCCAATGTTATGACATGAGAAAAATACACCTAACCTCATGTGCACTAAATGCATGCAAACACAACTAGTCACCTGGAAGGCACTAGGGTTAGTGATGGCCACACTAACATTTCTTTGCACATATGCCAATTAGCTCTCTCCCGCAATGCCATGTGATAAATCATGGAACTGGGGAAATTCCTCCCCTCTCTTAGATATGCCAATAATAAAATAAATATCTTCCTTTTTGGGTTAGTACCATAGATCGAAATCAACCTTGAATGCTTTCCTGGCATGATTCATATGATGGACTGATTGCATTAACACACGTGAATTCTCCTTGAGGGATGTAGCCTCCTCATAAAAATTGAGGAGGCCAACATCCCTCAAAAAGAGTCAAGTTTGTGCTACGAGATGATGAGGGTACATATCCCTTCCCCTCTCTCTGACCTCCCTCTCATGTATGAATTTGTATGTGTTGAACTATTACTTTTTTTGTCATCGTTGTCATTGTCTATGATTCACATACAAATTTCATTAAGCACGCACATAACATAAACAATATATAATAAATTGCCATTTTAATATTCATTAAAAATTGAAATGATATATATTTTTTTTTAATTGTGTAAAATACATCAATGCACCTTAAAAATAGAGACACACCATCATCGTGTGAAGTAACCGTCAATGCACGATAATCAATGCTCCTAATTAAAACTTAATACATTGAAAAAGTGGATAAGATTTATATTATTATTACCAATTATCAGTCTACCACTTATATAGGGGCACCAATATTGCTACGGAGCACCTTGTATCACCCAATGCACCACCAACAACACGTTTGTACATTCCAAAATGCACCGCCAAGATTAGAAAAACTAATTTCATGCCTAGGAGTAATGGTGCACTTACGATATCCAAAAGCATAAATAACGGTGATTCCGTTTGATTTTTTAAAAAATCATAGATTAGTGTACCATTTCTTAGGGTGCACTCGGGGAGCTATTAAGAACACTATCTAGTTTTTGAATTTTTTTAAATTAAAATTTATATTTAATAATAATAAAATGTCTAAACCTAATTTAATGTTTTTTAACATAGCAATACACTTATTTCAAAATAATAAAGTGTTCTCCAATACACCTAACACACTGGTGCTCTTTCTATGAAAGTGCACCTATTGCTATAATTTTTTAAATTAAATTATATTTAAAAGACTAATAATTTTAAATAAAGAACAATTAAATTATAATTGAAAAATTGTTTGATAATTAATGAACAACTTATCTATAAGTAAACAACACAAATTATAAAACATCTCTCTAAGTAAACAAAACAAAATATAAATCATCTCTCTAAGTTTCTCTTACATTGATGATGACTTGTATAAGCCATAGTTTAGCACATGTAAGTAGGATAAGAGAGTTATGATGGAGTGTCTTCCTTTCTGCTCTGAATGGAATGTATGATATGATTATCATACATTATTTATGAATTATGGAGAGAGGAATTATTTATGATAAGGATATAATATGGAATGTCTTCCTCTCTATTTTGGAATGTAGTGTATGATGTGATTATAGTGTTGGGAGAGGAATTTATTATGATATTATAGTGGACCCAAATCCTTTTTGGCATACTCCCTATATTATAGTGGACCCAAATCCTTTGATGGACAATTTTGTTCTATAAGTACCGTACAATTTTAACTAACTAAGATAACTTAGTATGTTAACTTGGACTTTTAAGTAATATAACTTAGTATGTTAACTTGGACTTTTGTAGCTCTTAGCATTTGTAAGGTTTAAATGGGATAAATAATGAGTAAAGAATATGATTTTATTTTTACTAAGATAAATTTTGATCAAGTCATGTATAGTATGAGGTTTTGATCATAAGCTAACAGTCTCTTTGCATATTAATGCTCATCCTAACGACTTAGAGGGTCCATTAAAAGGGTTTCATCCTTGATTGTTTCATATATGATGATTTTTTGGGGGGTACACATGTATATTGATATTACAATACCTTGGTCCAAATATGATGTTTTTTCCATGAACATCATATTTTTTTCAGATTTGGGCTGGGATAAATTAGTTGAATTTATTTCTATTTAACATTGAGAATAGAGTTATAAAGAGCCAATATTCCTTTCCAATTTGAAAAGAAACCATACTTCAAGCTTACTTGGGTTATTTACACTCTGTTTTGAAAATGATGTATTTCAAGGTTCATGATATTTACACTATGTTTTGAAAATGATGTATTTCAAGGTTCATGATTTTTAATTTTTATTTGACAAGTGATGTTTATCGCTTATCATTTATGACGGTTATTAACAATAGAAACCTCTTAAGTGATGTAATAAGTATTGGAAATTTTGTTTGAGAACAAATTTAAATTTTATATTCTATATTCTAGATGAACAATCTTTTATGAATGGAAAAATATTTTCAAGTTAGAAAAATTATTTGAAAGTAGAACATTTTTTCAAATTTGTTGTGGTTTTTGAAATGTGAAACAAAATTGTCATTGAATAAGTAGTTTATTTTTTGTTTTAGCTAGAAATTTGCTACCTTCTATTAACTAGAACTAGATCAATACATAACCATAGTTTTAGTATCAGAGCTGTCAATAAAGGAAATTAGCTCTAGTACCAGTGAAAGATAATAAAAAAGAGTTTTCTGAGAGGGCTATATCTGAACTATGAAAACCATAAAAATAGTCTAACAAACATATACAGAGGAACTAGAACTAAGATAGGAGAGAAAATTAAGAGAATAATTGTCAAAAATGTCAATTTGTAGAAGCATCTTCGTTGCCATGATGTTAGGGGGATGCGGACCACTCTGGAATGATGACACCCTGGACTGGATGACCAAGAGAAAAAGGGACATGCAATGAATCAGAAAGCATGTCGTTGAGTGCCCCAAGTCTCAGTTCCATCTGCTCTTATCGATATCTTTGTTTAGCCATTTCATTGTGGAGTTCAAAGATGAGTTGCAGATGTTCTGTCGAGATTGGGAAGGTCGTTCTTATGCTTCTTATTGATGATTGAGCTCGCCCTACTAGGGAGGATGATTGGTGTTAATGTTTTATGTCATTATTATAGTTCTTTGCATTTCAATAGAGAAGAGCAACATAAGAACAAATAACAACAATAATAAGAATACTCTTTGCAGTTACATTATTTCAACAATTGGCTTCATGAAATCTACTTTCATCCAGGTGAGTCTCGTTGGTCGACACTTTCTCATCAATGTTCCTCCTAGGAAAGTCATCGGAATAAGGAGGTTGTTCCTCCTCCACAATTGCACCTCCCCACATCCCTTCTTCAAGATGGAAACCAAATATAATCCCCTCTCCCTCTCGAGGGGTCGAAGAGAGGTAAGCCAAATCTGAGCTATGAGAGGAAGGTGATGGGAAGGGACATCAACTTTATGAGCCATGAGATGAGTTGGTAGTCTGACACGAACGATCCCTCTCCAAATGCATATTGTAGAATGGAACAAAGTTAGAAGAGAAATAGACACACTCCAAGAGCTGATAAAATAAGCATAATGACATAAGAGAAGGACTCCAGAGTAAGAAGATGGTGGCAAGTGAACCCAAAAATGGGTCTTTTTCAAGGATATTCATCATCGATTGCTTGGGATTGATGATTGGCATTGCATCAACATTAAACATGGCCTAAAACTTTTACCAGAATTAGATCTTACACTCTCCATAAAATTTTGAAGTAATGAGAGTAGATTACAAAATACAGCCAAAGAATTAAAGCATACATCGGCACCAGTCTCGAGAGGAGCATGGGCTACTAGGTGGCTTCACAGTACATGGAGTGTCACTTGGTCATTATTATAAATATAACACCCCATCTGGGGACATTGAATAAGTAGTTTCAATTGTTGTCCTAAATTTAATTACTTAAATGAAATGCATTTTAATATTGTATTTGTCACAACCCCACGGGACGCCTAATCAGATCTAGTGATTGTTCACCTCCAAAGGGCATGCAACACCACGACAGTTCTTACTTGGTTGCTTGGCACACTAAGAATAATTCATCCAGACTACACCTCTTCACCTAGAGCATACCCATACGCTAGTCTAGGCTATCAGTGAGTCACACTCCTACACTAGTGCAACTCTTGCATACTTAGATAGTTGTTAAACCAGTTTAACACTTAGTCTTATTTAAGCATACATTCCATGAACATGAGAATTCAAGAGAACAATTATGAAACAAATGAACACAAACAAAGAAATAGTGTGGGAGGCACAAACAAATAAATAGTGTGGGAGGCACAAATTGTGCCTAACACCCGGCTAAGTCTTTGTTATTGAGAAATAGTTCCAATATGAGAACTACATGCTCAGTTTGCAGATAAGACAAAGTCACACAACTCGCCTGACCTCACCAAGACACTCAAGAACATATTTGTCACACCAAGACTCTTTGTTGCAGTCATTTCCACAACCTCATGTGATGCACCTTAGACATTCCCACAACCGCATACTTGTTGTCCCTTCGTTACCATTGACTTTCACCACACTAAGACAAATTTTGGTTCTTCCCCACATATGCCTCCAACAAACCTGTGTTTCCAGACTTCCCCAAAACCTCCTAAAGTGTCCAACTCTTGGTTACTTGTCTTCCATTTGGCAACTTTGCCTCAGTCCGTTGCCTCAAACTTGCCTTGGATTTTTTCTCCGGATCTCTTGCCCAAAATGCTATATTCCTTCCTTTGGTTGTGCGCTCTTGTTTTTATATGGACTCCAAGGGTCACTTGTGTGAAACGTAATGTCTCTAGGGTGTGTCATACCCCTTCGCGAACCCACACTCAACCAACTCATTTCACCCCCATCCATTCCCACGCACCCATCAATCGTTCGCCTCTTGGACTGGTGCTCCCCATCNNNCGTTCGCCTCTTGGACTGGTGCTCCCCATCCTTGGGCACATGCCCCTTTCCTTGTGCACTTTCTCATACCGATCGTCGTGACTCTTCATGGGTGTGTTGATTGGGTATTTCAACCTCTCTGGTGCACCCATTTTTTCGACGCAAAACAGGTCCACTCCTTGGGTATGCTCCCAAGTTTCCCCACCCTTTCCCATCACCATCACCATCGTGCACCTAAGGTGCTCCTTCTCACACCTAAACGCCTTCATTCACCCAATCGATGGATTCTTCCTTGTGCTCTTTGTTAGTTCCATCGTCGAATCTACCTAAGGAAAGTGAGCACCTGGTGGGTGTCGTGGGAGACCTTACATCCTCCCCCACTCCAAGTTGTTGTTGTTGTCGTGGGAGACCTTACATCCTCCCCCACTCCAAGTTGTTGTTGTCCTCGACAACATCTGTCAATTTCCATGGCATCTCTACCCCATCTCCAGAGCTCATCACCACTCAATGAATGTTGTCTACTCAACTATTGTCATCAAGAAAAACTCTCTTTAGGAAGTTACATGAGTCGATGAGGTGTCGCTACTCTATGACTTGTTGTTTCCTTCATTCTTCGTTCCCTTTGTCCATGCTTCTATTTGTTGTATCCCCTTGTACCTTTGGTTGATTGGGTAGCTAATCTAATCGTCATGCCTTTGTCTCATGAAATCACATCTTCATGCTCAAACATGTGTTTATGTCTGCAAACTCGTCACATCCACAACTCTTCGTTTCCTCTAATCTTTCATGTCACCCACTTTGTTCTCAACAGTTTTCACCAAGGCACCCTATTAACCTCGCTCTCTCCCACTGAAACAACGATCCAACATGTCACACTCAAGTTTGAAGGTGAAGGAGGAT
>CBVK0101480425.1:0-11557 GCA_900067695.1 Picea abies | reverse complement strand
GGACTGGATATGGTGACAGTGCATGAATAAATTTCCACCCAAGACTTAAACAAAAACCCTCTGACTGAACCAGTAGTAGCAGCAGGGATTTATCACCAGGAAGACCGATAACTTCTACAAACTCAAAAATATTACAGGAAGAACCATCCATTTTTCATTCAAGAACCAAAATTACACACAATTGCAACATTAAGGAAAAGACACAAATCCATACACCTAAGCCAATAATCATTTCATAACCAGAGTGAAGTCAAGAATCGCCAAAAAAAAGGACATACATGTTAATCGAAATCCTTAAGATGAGAGGTGGCCAAGTAGTTTCACCCTACTAAAATTATGGAGCATAACACAACAGCAAGCAAACAATAGCCCGACTAGGGTGGCAGCCAACGGGAAGGGTAAAGGTGATGTGCAGTAAATTCACATCGCCTCCACCCACATCTCATTAATTCAACAGTATATGCCAAGAAGCCCTCCATTAACACCATTAATCAACCCATGCTTCGAGACTATCAACACATTTAAAACCAATAGACCATACCACCTTAAGCCATAGCATAATCCAAGTTCCGTATAACAATTCGCATAACCATTAGCACTATGATCTTGCCAAATATGCCACCAACATTCCATATCATATATATATCGGCTACATAATTCCATTAACAATTTGTATAACCATCTACATTATCACCTTGCCAAAGGTGCCACCGAATTTTCAACCATATGCATATACATCATGTAATTCAAACACAACTTCATAGCCATTTCCTTGTTAGCTGGGTTTAACAACAATCAACGAGTATTTTCATGCATGTAATATTGCAGAACTAGGTCTCTTTTGCATGTGTTATAGTACTTTGCCTTTCTCAAAACTTCCTTTCATATAATTTTCACTAACATGTTTGTTGTGCAGCTGCGAGAAGAACAAATGCCATTAATGAATAGCAGGTTGTAGTAAAATGAAGGAACAACACCTTAAAATCTCAACTCATACCAACAACAACAATATCTCATCAACCATGTAAACTGTGTAGCACCTCATCATAACATTAAAAAATGATTAGATCTTATCTTCACTATTACAAGGGGTTCCCACCTACTAGTATTATTTAGTTTTTATAATAATAGGCTTTAGCAATACTTTGCGGGAGAAACTTAGTTGACATTTTCAATCGTCAACACAGTGGACTGGAAGAGCACTTCTGGATATTGTTTCAGTTTGGGTTCAGCTATGATCTCTTGGTCCAATAGGAAGCAGGGCTCCATAGCCCAAAGCACTGCAGAGCAAGAGCACATTGTTGCAAGTGTTGTTGGTATCCAAGCATTGTGGCTCAGAAAGCTACTCTTATATTTGTTCAGTGTTGAGTTGGAACCCACAGTAATTCACTATGATAACCAGAGTTGTATAAAGCTCTATGAGAATCATGTGTTTCATGACAGATCGAAACACATTGAGATGAGATATCACTATGTTCGAGGCATGGTGCAGAATAACATTCTCAGTATCCAGTATGTTCTGACTATGGAACAAACTGCAAATATATTGACCAATCCCATGTTGTTGACAAAGTTTGTGTACTTTCGAGACAAGCATGGTGTTGTTGAGAATGCCTCTCTTGCTGAGAGGGAGTGTTAAAACTAATGCATCTGCAAGAGCCATCCTCCAGGTGGATGGAAAAGACCCTAGTTGTGATCTAGGGCCCCCAATACACTCGTGGGGTTCTTGGTCTGGGACCAAGTAGTTAGAATCAGGGAAAAATACCCTAGTTGGGCCCCCAGCGTATTTCTGGGGTTCTTGGTCAGGGACCAAGCAGTTTGATGATAAAAGTTCCTACATGTGTTCTAGGGCCCCTGGATGTGTTCCAAGGAATCCTTTCTTAGCACTTGGATTGATCCTTGGTTGTGTACCTTGGTGGTTAAGCCCTTAGATATATTCTAGGGCCCTGAGATGTGTTTTGTGGTATCCTGGTCAGGGACCAAGAAGTTTCTTGGTTTAAGTACCAAGCCAAGATTATGTGTGACTTTCCTCTCTCCTCGTATGGTCCATGTGACCTAGGAGCAGTCAAGAAGAAAGGCATGATCATGTCATTAGCCTTCCATGTATGCTAGGATGATAAAAGCTTATAATTTATATCATGGGATTCATGTGGACAAAATGTCATTAAAGAAGGACTTGACTTTTGACTTTATCTTATTGTTTATTGATGAAAACCTTTGCTTGACTTATGACCCTCCTAAATTTGTGTTTATGTGTTGGATCGAATTTCTATATTGGACCCTACTTCTTCCTAAATAAAGTTGGTCGCCTTGATCTTGAAACCCACCTTATCGATTTGATGTATTACCTTATTGACTTACTTGTGGTCTATTTTGATTTACCACTTTATATTTTAATTGGTAAAATATTATTTGTTATTGTTAGGTATTAACCTAACCCTAAAGCTATGGCAAGTGGACTAATATGTTATTCCTACCTTACCTACGTAAAACTATATAAATAAATGGTCTCTCCCTCACTTGATACACTTGTTCATATGATTTTTCTCCTCCAAGCTGATGTTGAGACTTAGGTTTTGTTGCGGCCTTTCTAAACAGTCTTACAGGGGTTTTTCTTAGTTCTCTCTTGTTGTATCATCCTGTTGTGGGTGTACCCTTGCTAGTCATTTTTGTGTGAGTTTGTCGATGGCATGTTTGTGTCCATACCAGCCTACCGTGGGTTTATTTCTTCCTATTGAAGCTTTTCATTGGCTTGTTTGTGTCCATCCCTGCCTGTCGTGGGTGTATCTCAGCCATCCATGATTGTTGGAGCTTGTCGCTGACCTGTTGGAGTCCCTTCCTACCTGTCACTGGGGTTTTATTGTTTGTTGTTGGTTTATTGGTGCCACCTTGCTCATCTCAGCTAGCTTCCTTGCTTATTCTAGTTAGTTGTTTTGGTCTTTATGCCTTGTGAATTTTTTGATGAGGTTGATCTTGGACTGCTAGTACTTGTCTCTGTTTGAAGTGGACATATGTGTTTTGGGTTGAAGGTGTTTTATTTTTTCCATCCCTAGGTTGGACAATGATTTTGTTTTCATCCCTAATACTAGACAGTGGTGTGGACTATAGTTTTCAGCTTTTTCTTTTAGTTTTCCATCTTGCTGAGTTTTTGGTTTTGTTTTCCTAACCTAAGAGTCCTTGGAATTATACCTATGATCATGATGAGATCTAGCTTGAGGGTTTGATCCATGATTCTCTGAGATTTTCTGAGCATACATTGGAGGAAGGTAAGACCAACAAATAAGGTACATTTGTTCTTGTCTATAGCTATAGTAATACTCAAGTATGTGTGTTGTATGTTAGCTACTCATTAATGTTGTTAGGTTATGCATCAGATTTTAAATGTCTTGTTGATCATAAAATTACAGTAGCTAATGTTTGAAAAGATCTAAAAAAAATTGTTTCTATCTAGTCTATTGTTTTTGCCCTTAAATGATAACATAATCACACCATAGAAACATAAGAACCATATCATAATCCTATAATGTTACTTGGAGTCATAAGCATTCACTATTCGAGCCTTAGTCCTTAGCTTCGCCACTAGGAATATTCACAATCCATTTACATTATTGACACATGGGGTCTTTTAACTCTATTAGGATCCTCCCCAATGGTGTAATGGGGGGCCAAAGGGCCCATTAGAGTAATAATAGTGGATGTCAGTGAATATAAGCTAGACTAGGTCCATTATGCTTGTTATTATTAAATAGTTCCCATTGTGGTCGTTGGTATGGAATAACTATATTGTGGCTTCATTGAAGAAGTCCCACTAGGTAATTAGGAGATTTTTATGACTAGGGTTCTCTTGATATCTATAAATAAGGATGGAGTCTTCTTTATGAATTATGTGGGGAAGAATATTGTATTTGGGGCTTAGCTCATTTAGAGGTTTCCCAACCTTAAGAGGCAACTGAACAAGAGTGGATTCCTTTCATAAAATGATCATTGTAAGGTTTTTCCCTAAATTAAGGGTTTTGATATTAATAAAGTGTGGAGCATTTCTAATATCTCTTTTGTGATTCAATTTCTAGGGTTAAGGATCATAACAAGTGGTATTAGAGTAAGTAAGGACCTTAGTTCAGTATCCTACTTTAGCATTGAGATCAACACTCGTCCATGGGACTTTGTTTATGTTTATAAGTCCTCACTACAATAATTGAGGGAATCACTTTTTTATGTGGGGTGGAGTGTTGGGACCCTCCCTAGGGGTTTAATGAGGGGTTGCGGGACCAACTAGAGTAATAATAGTGGATTTCAATCAATGTAAGGTGGACTAGGTCCACTATGCTTGTTATTATTAAATAAGGCCCACTGGTAATTGGTATGGAATACATATAATGTGGCCACATCAAAGAAGGTCCACTACGTATTTAAGAGTTTGGTATTATTAGAGTTCTATTGTTAGCTATAAATAAGTATGGATTACTCATTATGAGTTATGTGTGGAAGAATATCATGTTTAGAGCTTAGCGAGGTTTCCCAACCTTAAGAGGAAAGTGAACAAGAGTATATTCCTATAATAAAAGGATCATTGTACAATGTTTCCATACCTTAAGGATTTTGATATTAATAAGGTGTGGAGCATTTCTAATACCTCTTTTGTCATTCAATTTGTAGGGTTAAGGATCATAACAAGTGGTATCAAAGCTCTTAGAAAGGAAGAGTTTTTTTTATGTTTTGTAGATTTTCAAAGGGAAAAATATGGCTAAGAGACTTATGGTTACTATAGATTTATATGCATGACTTGAAGAAGCCAATTGTAAATATGAGTTCCTCTTGAAAAAATACCCAATTACAAAAAAAAAAAATCAAATTGGAGTCTGAGAAGTGGAGATATCATTGATTTAAAATAATTTACTATAGGGTTACTTTTGCTATGACCAAGACTTTATTAGAAGTATTTTAGAGAAAACAAATTTTATTAGGTTGGCCACATTGAATCCAGTCTACCAAATCTATATGAAAGATCATTATAACAACTTCAATTTGACATATTATATGATATACTTTTATGTCATATTGAGGTAGCTACAACCACTTCAATTCACTCCCTCAAAACCCTAGCTCTCATTCTTATAGTGGATCATGAAATTTTACATGGATATATTACCCCCATCATTAAGGAATAACCAAGGTTATATAAATACTATGTGGAAGATTCAAATTATATGGAATAAGTCCCTCTTATAAGTTTTCTTTTAAACTTTGTATGGAATACAAAGAGCATATCCAACAATGGTTAGTCAAAGTAGAAGAATTTTCATAGCTTGAAGCAATTCATATATAGAAATTCCATCTAGAGCACAAAATACAAAAAATGCATGAATTCTATGAAGCAATCCAAAGGTTGGAACTTTGGAGACATATTGAAGAGGAGTATACATAGAGACATAGATGTTTGGTATAAGGTTCCTTTTGAGTTGAGAGTTGTTTCAATAATGTTAAACAAGAAATTAATTGCTAAGTGCACTAATAATGAGGGTTGGTCAGAATAAAGTAATTGTAATATAATGGTTAAGCATGGTTTTATTTTTCCCCCTACCCTTTTTGGCATTTATATTGACAAATTAGAGGCATGTTAGGAACAAGCAGGTTATGATGGCACTACATTGGATAGAATAATCATCATTTTTCATTACGATGATGATATCATGCTTTCGTGAGGATCCCCTGTGATCTTGATAAACAACTAAGAATTATCAAATATTTATGTCTTAGCTCTAGTATGTTAAAAAGCATTGATAAAAAAAAGGTTATGATCATCAAATCCAATAAAAAAATTAACTTATTTTTTCATATGACAATAACAACTTAGATGAAGTTAATTTGTACGAGTATCTTGGAGTTGATATTCATCACAAGCTCAATTTGAACTATAGTGTGAGAAAATATTAATAGAGCATGGAGAGCCTATCTTGGTCTTGAGAATAACTATAAAGTAATGATTTTTAGTCCTGAGAAAAAAATAAAGTTCTCTTTCATATACATGTTATTCCAGTTATTTTATATGGATGTGAAGATTAGGGTTGTAGCATTTCTAGAGAAACTTGGACAAAAATTGAGTAAGTCCATTAGCGTTTTATAATTTATAATTTTAAAATTAAAAGTAATACATCCTATCCAATCCTCCTCTTAGAACTTCCACTTACACCCATTGAGACTAAGGATATGACTAGGTATCTCATGTATAAACATAATATAATTGACATGGAGAATAAGAAATTGATTATAATTTATTTTCAAATTTTACTAAAATCGACTTGAGACTTAAGTGATGGGGAATACATATGTGGATTTTTGGTTAAATTATTAGATGATAGAGGTATAGGACACTACTAAATATTGATACCATTAAAGCACAATCACAACTAAATTTAAAGAGAAATTGTGGTGCAATGAAGAAATAGAGAACCATATAAAATTAATGTACTATAAAAAGATCATTAACCCCAAGTTAGAAGATCAAAAGTATCTTTTTACTACAACCACCATAAAGGATAACATTAACATTTCTAAAATAATAATGAATTGCCACAAGTGCTTTATAGTGTAATTGGGTGTTGGAAAAGACCCAAAACATTGTGAGAAGAAACAATATATAATATATCTGCTCATCATCAAACAATTCAACCTCTTTGGGTTATACATACATAGTTTGAGGGACAACTCAAGTGGTTGGAGAGTTTTATTGAGGATGTGTGGGTGTGTCTGAGAGAGATCATTATAAACCTGAAATAAACATTATTGCACTTATACAAACCATCCTCTATCTTTATACAAATTCTGATGGAAAAGTATCAACAATTACATACAAAATATGTGCATAAATAAGATGTTACTATTAGAAAAACTTATTTTTTATATTATTTTACATTTTTCAAAACCCTAGCTCTCATTATTATAATGGATTATGAAATTTTACATTGATGTATTACCTCCATCATTAAGGAATAACCAAGGTTCTATAAAGACTATGTGGAAGATACAAATTATATGGAATACGTCCCTCTTATAAGTATTCTTAAACTTTTTATGGAATACAAAGAGTATATCCAACAATGGCTAGTCAAAGTAGAAGAATTTTCACACCTTGAAGTAGTTTGTATAGAGAAACTCCATCTAGAGCACAAAAAATGCAAAAAATGCATGAAGCTTATGATGCAATCCAAAGGTTGGAACTATGGAGACATACTAAAGAGATGTATACAGAGGCATAGATGTTTGGTATAAGGTTCCTTTTGAGTTGAGAGTTGTAGCAATAATTTTATAAAGAAATTAATTGCTAAGTGCACGAATAATGAGGGTTGGTCAGAATAAATTAATTGTAATATAGTGGTTAAGCAAGGTTGTCTTTTGTCCCCTACCCTTTTTGTCATTTATATTGACAAATTAGAGGCATGTTAGGAAGAAGCATGTTACATTGGCTAGAATAATTATCATTCTTATTTGTTACGATGATGATATCATTCTTTTGTGAGGATCCCCTATGATCTTGAAAAAACAACTAAGAATTCTCAAATATTTATGTCTTAGCTCTAGTATGTCAAAAAACATTGATAAAACAAAGGTTATGATCATCAAATCCAATAAAAGAATTATCTTAATTTTGCATATGATAATAGCAACTTAGAGTCCAAGTTAATTTGTACAAGTAGCTTCCCAAAGGGGTTGGACCCAATGGTGGAAAGTAAAAGAATTATCTTAATTTTGCATATGATAATAGCAACTTAGAGTCCAAGTTAATTTGTACAAGTAGCTTCCCAAAGGGGTTGGACCCAATGGTGGAAAGCGAGGAGTTTTTCACCGTTGGGAAATGTTCAATTCTCGTGAGGGACTTACTTGGAGCCATGGGGGCACCTTGAGGTAGTGGTCGAACATGTAGTTGAACCCAAAGATACTATATTAAATGGTATTGTGACTCATGCACAGATAAGTGGATCAAAGCCCACCCCCATGTCCTTCAAATTTAAAATTACCCAAGGTCTAGAGCAATGGGTGGGAGAGTGCAATGTTAAGGCACTCTGTAAGTGAAATTCATTGGTTCAAAACCCCTGGGGACACCTCAAATACAAATTACCCAAGGTCTAGAGCAATGGGTGGGAGAGTGCAATGTTAAGGCACTCTGTAAGTGAAATTCATTGGTTCAAAACCCCTGGGGACACCTCAAATACAACCATGTTAAGGGTTGGTGCGGTCCAGGCCGAGTGCGATCCTCGGGTGACTTTGACGGCTTAGATGCCCATGGGTCGTGGAATCTCAGCCACAAGCAGTCCCTCACCAATCACAAGGTTCAGGATTACCAAACAAAAAAAAAATTGCACAAGTAGCTTGGAGTTGACCTTCATCATAGGCTCAATTAGAACTATAGTGTCAGAAAATATTAATAGAGAATGGAGAGCCTATTTTGGTCTTGAGAATAACTATAATAGATTTTAAGTCCTGAAAAAAAATGTCCTCTTTCATATACTTGTTATTTCGTTTATTTTATATATGGATGTGAAAACTAAGGTTATAGCATTTCTAGAGAAACTTGGACAAAAATTGAGCAAATCCATTAGTGTTTTATAATTTATAATTTTAAAATTAAAAGTTATACATCGTATTCAATCCTCCTCTTAGAACTTCCACTTACACCCATTGAGACTAAGGATATGCAATCCTCCTCTTAGAACTTCCACTTACACCCATTGAGACTAAGGATATGACTAGGTATCTCATGTATAAACATAATATAATCAACATGGAGAATAAGAATTTGATTATAATTTATTTTCAAATTCTAGTAAAATTGACTTGAGACTTAAGTGATGGTGGAATACATATGTGGATTTTTGGTTAAATTATTAGATCATAGAGGTATAGGACACTCTACTAAATATTGATACCATTAAAGCACAATCACAACTAAATTTAAAGAGAAATTGTGGTGCAATGAAGAAATAAAGAACCATAGAAAATTAATGTACTATAAAAAGATCATTAACCCCAAGTTAGAAGATCAAAAGTATATTGCTACTATAACCAAAATAAAGAATAGCATTAACGTTGCTAAAATAAGAATGAATTGTCACGTGTGCTTTATAGTGTAATTGGGTGTTGGAAAAGACACAAGGTGGGAAGAAATAATAAATAATCTCTTTGCTCAGCACCAATCAATTCAACCTCTCAAGGCTATGCATACATAGCTTGAGGGACAACTCAAGTGGTTGGAGAGTTTTCTTGAGGATATGTGTGAGAGAGAAAGAAACATTATTGTGCACTTGTACAAACCATCATCTATATTCATACAAATTTTAATGAAAAAGTATCAACAATTACATATAAAATATGTGCTTAAATAAGATATTACTATTAGAAAAACTCAATTTTTATATTGTTTTACATTTTTTCAAAAATATATATTTTCAAAGCTAATTCATTTCTTACACTTATTCTTTTACTCCTTCAAATTTATTATGCACATATAACCATTCTCCTAAATAAAATAAAAAAATCTATTTAAATTTTAGATTCCTATTTTTTCAAACATGTCACTAGCAACCATCATAACAACCCACTCACATAAATTCCATCTAAATCTCTACTAACTACCTATATTCACTACAACATAAATACCACTCCCTATACTATATATGTGCTTTATTTTTATCTTGATTTTAATTAAAAGAAACAAAGCCTTTCTTATTAAAACATTACATTATATTTAGTATTTTTTATCATTCTCATTGTTTAGCATTTCTTCATAGGAATTATCTTTTAAATTCTAATTAAAAAAATTTTAAATACTATCAATTCTTATTTATGAATCATGATGAAAAAAAATTAATTATATATCTCTATTTTGCCTCTTAATCAATATCCACTCTTATTCATTTTCTCATATTTTATAACCTCTCATGTTCATATTCATCATATTTCTATAAGAAATTATTTTTAACCAATTTTGTCATTACCACCTTAAATTTCCTTTGTCACTAAGAGCTTCAAAATTAATTTGCATGGCTAAGATTCTCAAGACGAAGATATAAGTAATGAGATCCTCTTTATCCCACAGTAACCCAATTTCCTAAACAATATGAAAAAAAGCATCATTTTGACTTACAAGAGATTCATTATACTCATGTCTACAGGGAGTTAAACATGGAAGCAAATTCCCTTTCGAAGAAAGCACTAGGGAAGATAGAGGGAAAGATCATCTACAACTGTTGGGTAGATGGAAATGAAGGACCCCCTCACTCTTTCAAGCTCTATTAACTCCTTAGATGTATTTTTGGTCTTTTAAATCTTTGAAGTTTCTTTTTATCGTAGCATAGTCTCTTTTTGGAGTTTAGTTGGATCTACTCCTTCTATGAGATCCCGGGGATATACTCCTTTCTTAGGCATTACTGAAAATTTGTTTCTGCAAGCTCTAAGTATAGAGTCTCTGATAAGAATTCTTATCTATGTAAGGCTTTGTTTTGTATATGTAAAGAATGAAGACTATCAAAGAAAGCAAGAACTATGACGTTATTGTAATGTGTACATTTTATATTTCCTAATATAAAGAGCAATTTTTCTGTTGAAAAAAATAACAAAGTGCTCACATTACCTCAATTTCCTCAACAATATGAGCTAAAGCTTCCTAAGACCATATGAGTGAAAACTACATAGACTTACAAATGCCAAAGTATAAGTTTGCAGGTGGTCTTATCATCTAATTTTGGGCTTATGATGTAATTTTGTTATTTCCCTTGTTAGTGTGGCCAATGACAATGAACCTTGGGATTACTATGACTAACGACCTTCAAGACAAACTTTTAAATCATGGGTCTCCATAAAAACTTTCACCTAATATCACATATCACATTGTTAAATAACATGTCATTAATCAGTATTAGAATTTATGTGGTTTTGAAGCAATCAAAGCATAATTTTTTGGAACTTGAAAGATACACAAGGATTCCATAACAAGAATTCAAATTTGATTCAGAAATCAAAGAACAGAGTTGCAGCACTGGTGACTATAATTTAGATAAAATGTTCTTTCCACAAAACCAAACTTAACTTTAGATCTAAGCATTGTTGAGTACCACCACAACATATCATCTGTCTGCATGAGATGTTGTGCCATTAATTGGGGGGCTTTCCTCGTCGGACCCATTGGCTGATGGGTTCAGTTGATAATCACTCAAGAAGCGTTGGGGATTGCAACTCTCTATTGGATCACATCTATCTTCTATCACTGCTCTATTTGTGGAAGAAACTATCTATGCAATAATACCAGAAAGAAAAAAACATCAATATCCAAATTAAATCTCTCAACCATTGTGTTAAGCTCTTCACTGTGTAATGCTCTTCATTGTCCGGAGGAGAGAAAGTAGATACTTTTTTTTTGTTTTCTAGTTTGTTTGTGATCTGGGGGACTAGCTTGTGGTTAAGAAATCGTGACTCAAGAACATCTAAGCTGTCAAAATCACCCTAGAATCACACTCAACCTGAGCCACACCAACCCTTAACATGGCTGAATTTTTTGTCCCCT
>CBVK0101480414.1:0-10930 GCA_900067695.1 Picea abies | reverse complement strand
TACAACACCACTTTCCACATGTCCATTGGTATGACACCCTTTCGAGAATTATACGGGTATGATGTTCCCACTTTGATAGACTTGGTTTTTGGGGAAAGAAGAGCTCCCAAGGAAAAGGATTGGATCACAGAGAGTCATGAGATTCTCAAATTGCCAAAAGAGAACCTGTAGACATCACATAATCAACAAAAGATGAGCGCGGATAGGCACAGGATAGAGCGCAACTTTGAGTTTAGGGATTTGGTTTTATTAAGACTCCAACCTTACAGATAGTCATCTTTGAAGAAGAGTGGGGCTGAGAATCTCAAGCCCATATTTTATGGACTTTACAGTATCATATGTCGGGTAGGCAAGTTTTCCTATGAGCTAGAGCTTCCAGTGGGGAGAAATATTCATAATGTGTTCCACATATCTTGCCTCAAGAAGAAAATGGGATAGTTCATCAGCACATCAGAGGAGCTTCCCCCATTGGACGAGGAGGGACATTTGGAGTTCGTTCTGGAGGAGGTATTGGAGTTCTGAGAGTGGAAACTGAGGAGCAGGATCATCAAAGAGTGTTTGATCAAATGGAAAGGGCTTCCAGTAGAGGATGTTACTTGGGAGAGTGAGCAAGTGTTGCAGCACCCTCGATTGGTATTGCTTAAGGACAAGCAATTTTGGGGAGGGATGACCATAATGTCCCTTTCCAAATAGGATCTCCAGAGAGGAGGCTTGATGGTCTAAAAAAACCTCGTTAGACTATAGCCAGGGCCACAAAGAGGTAAATAGGGTTACTAGAGGTCATCTCAGTCAAAGGTGTTATAATCAGAAAGTGGCATTGAGCTAAAAGTGGCTAAAAGCGCTTTTAATACAAATTGAGATAAAAATATAACATGAGATAAAATTAAAAGTCAACATTGAATTAGGTTTTCGGGCATCTACAAGAGAAGATAAAACGACCTAATTCATCATTATGCAGATTTTGACTTGTCATTGAGGAGAAAGGCGCATCTCAGGAGAGGTAGCTCAGTGGATTCTAGGAGGAATACACCAGTGGATGATTTCAATGTTGAGAGACACATCCTAGTCACCAGCGACATCACACAGGTCTTCCATCAGTCTTCAACAACATTTCTATAGAGTTCAACAGCAGGGGCACACTTGTTCAAGAAGATGGCGCAATTTCTAAGGAGGTTTAGTGGATCGACTTGTCCCATTCAGGGAGAGTTCATAGATTCCCCTCCGACCCATTTGAGATGCAGGCCATAAGCATATTTTTCATGGTTTCTTGTCATATTTCAACGGGGGAATCATCAAGGATGCATTTTCCGGACATTGGGAGTGCGACACTTGGGGAGGACACATTTGGGTTTCCCAAGCGATCATCAGATCAGATCCAGGGAAACCCTTTTGACCCATTTCACAGTATGTCGGGATGATCATTTTGAGACACATCTCAACCGATTTTGACGGTGGAATCACTAGGGTGCAATTTTCCAGTAGTAGAGGGTCCCATTCCCCCAGGGGGATCCATCCGGATCCAAACACACCAGCAGAAGGGCCAGACAGTCACCAGTACTGAGAGGGACAACAGGTACACATTGTTTGGGACAGTTTCCATACCAATTTGAGAGATCTAGCCACCAGGGAAAACTTTTCGGACTTGCAACAGTTACTGCATGAGTTGCCATAGCTTGAAGATCATCCATTGATCCTGTAATGTCATCTATCATTAGGTATTATCATTTTAGTTTTCTTATTGTATTTCAGCTAAGATCCTTTTGTCATTCATTTAGTCGAGTGATTTATTTTATTTTCATTCGCATTCGGCATTGTACTTTGGAGATATCATAATATACGATTTATAGTATTTTGGCTCATTTCCCATCTGTAAACTCAATATATATGTTGTAAACAATTAATCATACACACACATTAGAAAATTTTCTTAGACTAGCCAAGTCAAGAACATTACAAGACAAAACAAGCAATTCATCCCAAGCAATAAGTTACAACCTTACCTCAATCAATCGCCTGACAAATAAAGCAATATTTGCTTCCACATGGCGCCTCTACCCAAGATAAATTCTCCCTATCTCTAACCAATTTTCCCATGCTGCTAATATATTCGATCCCACTTATTATTACATGCTTCCACATAGAAATCAACCTGGCTCAATGTGTTATATGCCTTAACTCCTTGTTACCAACCCTCAACATAATATAGTCCCAAATAAACAATTCAAACCACAGAAATGGGGTTTCACTTCATAGTACTCGCCCTCCAATTACTAAGTGGTGCCAAGGAGGAGATTCAACTTGCAATTATGATAAACCCTCCAAGATATGATCAAATCTGCATGAGGAAATTCTCCCTCATAATAAAATGGAACCAAATCGGGTCCCACACAAAAATGGATTTGCCCTTGGTCACAATAGATCAAACCAACCAATGAGATTTTCCGTATTGGTAGACAAGTCTCTGATCCAATGCATAAACGCCCCAACAGAAGAGTACCTGTAGTGATATTGGCTAGAGTGGATCCCCTCCACTAAAACCAATTCTCTAGCTAGAGTGGATCTTCCCCACTGAAGCTAGATATAGATCTAGGTTTTACACCAAACCCTAAGTCCCCAAGCTCATTGAGCTCTCCAAGTTATCAACTCAAAAACATAATATGCATCTATAATACTCCCAGCAGAAGAATAATCAATACCACGCTCAAAACAATGAATAATGGTGTTCCCAACAAAGAAAGATTTGTTCCCCATCAAGGAAATTCATCATGTCTCAAAGATAAATTCGCTTAGCCTTCATTATCCTCATCATAAGTTTAAATAACTCTCCCTTGGCATGCAATTCGACAAACTCAGGAGATGGTTGTGATGAAGCTCCCAAATATATGCAACTCAATAAAGTTTGAATGTAATCACTGAAGCACAAATGAAGTTTATGAGATGAAACTTTCTCAAGAATGAGATGGAGTTTTTGTCCCACTCACCAAAATATCCAAGGGTTTTCGTCCTAGGGATTTTCTTAACCTATAGAGAAAGCTCTCCAAACTTCTCACAAAGTACACAAAATTCCTCCTCCCAAATGACTTGCTCCCTTCTCCTTATAAAGGCTCCATGGATCTTTCTAGAAAGATATTCTTCTCAATGCTTATAGAAGAGCACTTTATCTTAATAAAGTGACTTTATAATGTTATATTTTATTTGAGTCACTTAAAATTAAATAATAATTAATTAAATATTGGTTGAAAAAATAAATTAGACAAATTAATTGAATATTTAATTTGTCCTAGGCTCGCCAAAAATGGGACATGACATTATTCTTACCAAGGAATTAGATGGCCAATTTATTGATGGATACCATGATCTTAACCAAAGAATCTATAATGGGACAACTTAAATCACTAAAAGTTGATTGGGCTAACAAATTTACCGAAACTATAGAATTTTCTGAAGATGAACTTGAAAAATGGTTAGTTTAGTATATCAACATAAATGATGAGGTGGATGACACATTGCATCAATCAGATCTAGATCTGAGGGAATTTGAAAGTCAGTTATGTGAGATTAAAACTAAACATGAAATTATTGTGGCACCTTTAAGAGAGTACATTGAGGAATGGTTGAAAAAGGCATTAATCAAAATTACTAAACCAGAAAATCAAGAAACAGTTAGAGCAGTTATGCCAGCTCAACCACAACATGTGCCTATAAAGGAACCAGTTGCAAGCAAGTGAAGGTTGCGATATTTCTCCATCATAATGAGTCAAACATAAACTCGACTCTTTCAGTGTTTCTTCTATCCATTTATACTACAATCATTTGTCATCTTTCCTTTCTCTTCTCGGTATTATGCGAGATTTATGTCGATTCTTGGTTGTCCTTCTTTTATCTTCCAGGTATTTTCATTTTATGGTCTGCGAGATCCCTATCCCAGTCCTCTTTGAAGGGCAAATGCATTTTTATTTCTTTAAATACATTTACCTTTTTATTTGAAGACTCGTTATTATTTTTTGAGACTCCAAGAGAGATACTTGGAATATTACATTATTGTATTCTCAAAGACTTTGATCAGAATCTTGAGTTACCAAATGTTTTATCTATCATAATCTTCTTGGTGCTATATGGAATGATAATTTAAAGCTCTCTTTGATTTGCGGTCCAGTTTTTATTCTCTCGATTTGTGGTATTGTTAAATGTTCTCATGAATACTGTGATGGATATATCAGTCCTTTGTATTTTGTATGCATCTTATCTATTCACATCGTAAATATTGTACATATGAGTTTCTTTTAAAACACCTAGTCCCAAAATTGTAGGTGTTGTTTTCCTTGAATGTGAATGTAAATATTTAAGTTTGGTCCTTCTCAGACTTGGTTTTGTTTCATTTTATTTTCTTTGAAATATAAGAACAAGAGGAGTACCACCTCTCTAAAACGATAGGATGATTCATATCCTTGTGAGTTTGACCTTAGGACCGTAAGATGGTCTTTTAGATCAACATTTTTGGCGACCATACTGGGGAGAGAAAAAGGTTGGTTACTCAGAACATAATTTATGAATCAACCTAACCCAAGTCAATCAAATATGCAAATTGGTCTTGGAAATCAATAGAGCATATTGCACCAATTGTATAATTTGGAAATAACAACAGTCGGGACTAGAGAAGAATTAAAAAATTCTTGGGAAACCCTAGCTTGTGAAGAAGAAAGAGAGATCACAAGAAGACAAAGACAAAGGGTTGGAAACTGATAAAAAGATTGGAAACATATAGAGGACCAATAATACGAAGTAGAAGCAAACAACTTCAAAACCTTGAAGTTGGAGAAAAATATGAAATTGAAGTAATATAAATTCAAGAGATGGGAGATGGAGAACGAAGAAGGAATGAAATTCCTGAAAATTGAGAAGAAACAAGGAATGGAATTATGATAATCGAGAAGAAAGAAGGAATGAAATTCATGAACATAGAGAAAGCCAAAGAATCCCACGAAGAAGGATAAGGAATAACCCCCTTAATAGTTGTGGGGAACAACACTAGTTACCAACTCTTCCACAATGAGCCTTACCAGTGTTTTCAGGAGACAGAATAATGGACCCAAAAAGACACATGGATCAATTTTTATCTATGTGTGAATTGCACCTAATAGAATACGAGGACCTAATGATGATATTGTTCTTGCAAACATTGATAGGCTCATGAATGGTACATATCTCTTCCAACCCAGTCAATTTCATCTATTGATGATACAGAAACCATGTTTATGACCATGTATGCATCTTCAGTTGCATACCACACAGTATTAACTCAATTCACCCAAATACACTTTAAGAAAGGTGAAGGGATAAGATATTTCAATTTGTGATTTTACAAGGTGCTAAATCAAATCCCTGAAGATCAAAGACCAAATGACCTAGTTATACTTGGTTGTTATAAGAATGGTATGCCAACAAATGTAAAATATGATATCAGGGATGATCAAATAAATAATTTGGATGGAGCTATGAGCAGGGCGACCGAGATGGAATAAATTATGATAGAAAAAAATGTCGACCCTAAAATTATCCTTGGAAGGGTCCAAAGAGAAAGGACTAATCTTACCAAAACAAATCAAGGAGCTTCAAGCTCAAGGAATGTTGAAAAACGAGGAAGTGGTGGAATATTTCAAGGTGTTATCCCAGACATAATAAATTATCCAGCCACATCCCAAGAAACCAAGAAAAGAATTGAGATAGCTCAGATGATATGACAATTTGGAAAATGCAAAATGAACTAACAAGGCTAAGACAAGCTACATTTTTCCTTCATAATACCAAAGCGTTAGAGTTCTTGCATAGGAACAAGGAAGGATTCCTATGTTGGAGAAAAGAGTAAGAAATGATAGAATGAATGAAGAATAGAGACCAAGAGCACCTCGAGATCCAAACCCAAATGCTCTTGAGTTAGACGAAATAGTTGTTGAAGAAAATTTTGAATACATTGACCTGGAGTCAAGTACTATGCACTATGATGGTCTAGAATTAGTACAGACTGATGAATTAGAACCATTTTACATTTTCAATGAACAATATAAAAATGATATTTTGTAATAAAATGTTGTCCAAACAAGGACACAAATAAACAAGTTCAAAACAAAAGAAGTTCCAAAAAAAAGAAAATACTAAGTTAGGTCAAGTAGAAACAATGAAGCAACAAATTCTTTCTAAACAAACAAATACTACACAAAAAATGACATATAATATAATGGATGATATTTCAAATCTCAAAATACTTTTCCCTTTATGGAATTCGTCAAGATTCCACAACAAAGAGAGAACTTTTTGAAAATATTAGATGATACAGATACAAGAATGGAAGTTGCAATGATAAACTCAAAGCAACAACAAAGTTATTCTTCAACTAAACCTAAAGCAAAAGCTCCACCATTTTACATCGCCATAGAGAATCATGAAGTCATTTTGCACAATTGTTTGATTGATAGTGGGGCTATTAATAACATGATGCCTTTATCGGTGATGCAAGCATTGGGAATGGAATGTACCATACATTATGAAACTAGTGAAATTATTTTTGTTATTGACTCGAGAAAAGTCTTGGCTTATGGAGAGATTAAAGAATTTTTTGCATGGATAAGTGCGGCTCCCCATATCACCATTGTCTTCACTATTGTAGTAGTAGACCTACCTCCAGCATATGGAGTTGTTGTGGGCAGGGATTTTTCCTCGATTATTAGGGGTTATATCATGAATGGTGGAATTTGTATTATGCTCCCAAATAAATATGGAACAATGGTAAGGGTCCCCAGAGAAATAAGAAAATCATTTTCCTTTAGAAGAAAGTAAAATGAATTGATGAGAAATTATTTTGATGTTATAATGGGAAACTATGTTGTCTTTGATTCAGAACATATCTTCACTCAAGAGTGGATAAAAGAACAAGACTTGTTCCAAGGATACTAGAAAATGTCTTTTGATGGTGCATGCTCTAAGTCAAGAAACAAAGCTAGAATTATTTTCAAAATCCCTCAAGTTTTTATATATCCTCATGCCATAAGACTCGAATCTCCATGCACTAATAATGAAGCTGAATATGAATCAATAATTCAATGGATGATCATTTCCATTCAAATGAAGTTTGAACACTTAGTAGTCACTGGTGATTCTTAATTAATTATAAATCATGTCAAAAGAAAATATAAAGTCAAAAGGGAGAAATTGAAATGTTATGCCAAAAGAGTAACAAAGCTCATGGACTCTTTCAAATCTTTCAACATATCAGTTATCTCTAGGTAGAAGAATAAAAAAATTGATGCATTAGCAATTACTGCATCCTTGTTTAAAATTTAAGATTTGCAACAAGAAGGAACTTATCATGTGAACAATATTTTTCGACCATCAGTTCCAGATAATCAAGAACACTTACAAGTCTTTGAAAATGATGAACATGTGGTAAAGTTTTTCACAAATGATGATACCATAATTGAAGAAGATTAAGAAAAAGGTCAGAATTTGCAAGAATAAATTCAAGAGCAAAGTGGAAAACCTTCTCCAAAGAAATATGTCAATTTGGAATCCCTCTTTACAAGAGACGATCAAATCAAAATTTCAAAAACACTTGAAGATCCTTTTGTTAGAAAATTTCAAGAAACATATCAAATAAGCATTGGTACTCCTTAATCATGAAAGTATATAAACTTTGGTACCAACTGTACTAAAGAAGAAAGGGACAAGTACAATCATCTTTTCAAAGAATTTCAAGATGTGTTTGCATGGAGTTACGATGACTTAAAGGAGTATGATAAATAAATATTGCAACATATCATACCTCTGAAAGAGGGGGAAAATCCTTTCAAACAAAAGTTGAGAATAATAAACCACAATATAAAGACTTTGGTAAAAACAGAAATTGAGAAATTAGAGAAGGAAGGCATAATTTCTCCCATCAAACATTCAGATTGGATTTCAAATCTAGTAATGGTTAGGAAGAAAACTGGTGAGATTTGTTTATGTGTTGATTTTAGGGATCTTAACAAAGTCAATATAAGGGATAGTTACCCACTACAAAATATGGAAATTATTCTTCAACAAGTCATAGCGTTTGCATTAATGTCAATGTTAGATGGGTTGTCATGATATAACTAGGTTATTGTAGCAGAGGAGGATAGGCCAAAAAAACATTTGTAACACCTTGGGAAACATATGCCTATATTAGAATGTCATTCGAATTAAAAAAAATGCAGGTGCTACCTTATAGAGAGCCATGGATAACGATTTTAAAGACTTTATAGAAAAATTCATGGTTTATTATCAAGATGAATTAATTGTTTACTCACAATCAAGGGATATACACCTCATATATCTTAGACAGATATTCAAGAAGTGTAGAATATATGGAATACCATTGAATCCAAAGAAATGTTTATTTGTTGTAATAGAAGGAAATTTGTTAGGCCATGTTGTAATAAAGGAAGGGGTATACATTGATTCTGAAAGAATCAAGTCAATAAACAATCTCAAGCCCCCAACCTCTAAAAAGGGAGTGCAATCCTTCTTTGGAAATATTGATTTTGTAAGAAGATTTGTTCCTGACTATGTTTCCATTTTTAAACCCATTAACAAGATACTAAAGAAAGATCGAGAATTTGAATGAACACCAAAAATTCAAAAAGAATTAGTAGAAATTAAACTCGCCATTACTATTGCTCTGGTCCTTGTAAGTCATGATTTTGACAAAGAATTCATATTGTATTCATTTTCCTCAAAGAAAACAATTGCTTCGATTCTTACCCATAAAAAACAGAAGCAAGAAGAGTTATCAATCTCTTTTATGAGTAAAACATTACATGATTATGAATTGAATTATTCACCCGTTAAAAAGCAACCCCTTTCACTTGTGAAGGCAATTGCCCATTTCAGAACATACATTCTCTTAAATCATGTTATTGTTTATGTTCCACATTCACTAGTTAAGATTTTTTTGAACCAAAAACTCAAAGAAGGAATATGGGTTAATTGGTTGGCCAAGCTTCAAGAATACGACATAGAGATTAAACCATTAAATGTTGTCATAGGACAAGGTTTATGTAAATTAATTACAGGAATTGAAGTTGTAAATATTTCTTCTCTTGATGGATTTAATATGGCAATTAAAGAAATAATTTTGGAGAACTCTAAATGGTATAAACATATTATCTTTTATTTAACGGGTCAATTTCCTCCAAAATTGTCTTCAAAGGAAAGAAGAACATTGGAAATGAAAACAAACAATTATGTTCTAGTGTCTGGAGTATTGTTCAGGCGAAATTTTGATGGTATACTATTAAGATGTTTGGATCACATCAGAGCCATGAAAGTAATACAAGAGTATCACGAGGGAATCTGTGGGGGACTTTTTTCACTAGTGGTAACAACTCATAAAATCATCCAAGCTAGATTTTATTGGCCAACCATATTTAAAGACTCATATGAATTCATTTGAAAATACATTCCATGTCAAACTTTTTAATGAAAAATGAAGAGGGATGTTATGCCCTTACAAACATATGTGGTAGAGAAACCATTTATTCGATGGGGTCTAGATGTAATTGGTCTAATCAATCCAAAATCTAGTAAAGGACACTTGTATATTGTTACAACAACTGATTATTTTTCAAAATGGCAAGTTGCAATGGCCTTAAGAAGTGTCGATTTTGACCAATTGATTCACTTCCTTAAAGAAAACATATTATCCAGATTTGGTGTGCTATAAAAATTCATAACCAACAATGGTTCAATATTTATTGGATCTAAATTTAGAAATGTTTGTGGTGATTATGGAATAATCATGGGTCAATCTTTTAATTACTACCCTCAAGGATGTGATGTCTCGTTCCCAAGAGTAGGCCAACAGGGAGTGACTTAGTAGTATATTTGTTCCCATAGACTATAGTCAGGCACAAACAGGGAACAAGAGGAGAAATAAGGGAGATTTGGTGGCTAATCAATGAATTAATCCAAAAAGAATAGGAAAAGTCACTTAAGCCTAAGTCAACAAAGAAATAGAATGGAAAGGTGTTAACGGGGGACTTAATTAAGTAATTAATCACCTGAGGAGGAAAAGTGCCTAGCTTAAGTGATGTCAATGGTGAATTATATTGGGAAAAGTATAAAGGGAGGAATTCAACCTAATTCATCATTATGTTATGATTTGATGTTGAGATAGTTCTAGAGGAGGAGGATATCGACCCCCTTGTTGTTTTGTGGATTTATGGAGAAAACCACCACCATTGATCGATTTTGGTGTTGAGAGACACACCCTATCCTATCGGAGATACCATCTAGGTGTTTCACCATTCTATTAAGGAGATCCAGTATAGTGATTGCGTAGCTCAGCTAGTGAGGGCACAAGGGTTAGAGAGAGGGTTTTGTGGCCACGCGAGACATAGGAGTATCTTACAGATTCCTTCTAACCCAGTTGAGAGCTAGCCAAGGTGCATCTTTTGATCCACTAGTCATCAATTTCTTACGGTGGAATCTCCCAGAGCTCAGTAAACAGTCAGTTAGGGTGCAACTCTTGAGGAAGCACATTTGGGGTTCTAGGGGGTATTCTGGAGCAGATCTAAGGAAACCCTTTCAACCCATTACATAGGAGGCCAAGATGATTGTTTCGAGTCATACATTGTCTGATTTCGTTGGTGGGATCACTAGGGAACACTCCCATATCCCAGGAGGTGCATAAACCCCCAGGGGGTGACATATGAAGCTTCAGAGGTCGGATATTCAATCTAACAGTTACCAGGATCAGTATAGAGACCAGGGCACTCCTTTTGGGACAATTTCCAACCCATTCTGACGAGTATCTCCATCAGGGTGAGTTTTCCAGTATCTGCAACAGTTGTCGTGAGCTTCTGGAACTGCATTTTGTTGATCTATCCGTGCATGCACAGATCTGCCTTCATCT
>CBVK0101480410.1:0-13630 GCA_900067695.1 Picea abies | reverse complement strand
AATTAGGGTTTCTTCTTTCTTCTCAGAATATTATATTCTTGTCAGGTTTACATGTGGAGGTAAATACCTCCCGTAGGTACCATAATATCAACACCTCAGTCACCTTCCCCTTCAGTGCCACATAGTGCATCTCGCCAACCTCCAGAAGGTAATATTTGTTCAAAAGTAGTTGTTGGCATTTGGTCTTCATCACAGTTACTTTATCCTTGAGTTTCTAAAAGTCTTCGAGGGGAAAATATCTATCCAGACTACTCAATGTCATCGTGTCCCTCCATCAATACTTTTCCACCAGCACATGTGTGTCATCAATTTGTCTCACGAATACCACTATCATGTCCTCCCTGACTCTCAGTTGTCCCACCAAATGTTGTGACTTAGGAACACTGCCCTACATAAGTGTTGCCTCATGAATCATGTTTCTATTGTCAATAGTGGAGTCCTCATCAAAACACTCCTCAAGTTCTAGTGCACCACACTGCCCACTATCTATTATGCTATTGAGTTCCCCTATAGGCCATGACACCTCCTCATGTATTTTTTCTCAGTCTGAACCACCCTGTATATTTTATGTACATTTGTGTCCTCCTACACACTTCTACTAATGTCATCAACACCTAGATCCCATATGGATGTGTCCATAGATGTGATATGGCCATCCTGACAAATAAGAAATTCATCTTTTTCACTGTAGATCAGTCTCAGAAGTAAGTATCCCATAGACATGTCGGTATCCACAACCTGATCTATTAATGTACTCCCAAAAATAGGTGACTCAATCTCCCCATACTCGATGGTATGTATAGAGTCATATGTCTCCAAGTCATGCCTCTCCTCCTAGGCCTGCAAATACGAATGTCCCTTCTATTCAATCACTACAGAAGGCTCCTCTACCACATCCATAATGCCACCGATATACTCATGTGTTGTGTCTAGCATATGTGACTGAGAAGGTGAGGAATGTTTTACACTCCACTTCGTAGGAGGATCATCATCGCCAATGCATGAATTCCTAGAAGTCATGTCAATACCTAAAGGTAGGTCACTCAACATTTGAATATCATCATGCCTAGGTGATAACACGTCTAATCCCTGGTCATCACTATATATATTAGATGCATGGGTATCAAAGGCCTCATGAGACTTCTCTAATGAAGCGTCTAGGTTTTCCTCCTTGTGCACATACTCCTCATGCCCAACCAAGGGGTCAAATTGAGGTATTTTCCTCTCCATATCAAACTCCTCAACCTATCCCACATGTGTGATAACCTCAAAAGATATATCTACTGATGGTATGTCCCCTGCTAAAACCATATCATCCTCAATATGTACATCCTCATATTGGATGGGAACATGCTCAATGTGTGCCCCCGTTAATCCACTAACATGTGGTAGTGTATCCACCTTCCTAACTGCTCTTCTCCGAAAATTGTCTATGGAAATAATCTTGGCCCATGCTGCAATATCATATTTATTCCACTCAGGATGTAAGATGCATATGAACTCTTTGAATGTTAACTAAGCCTTGAATTTCACTCTAATATCTTGATGTTTCTCATCACAATATAGAATCTCCTCTGCCTAGCAATTTCTTCAAAGCCACTGAAAGTGAGTGTAATATTAAGTACCCTCTCCAATTTGGAATATGAAATTATTCTCTTCAATGAATACCCCTCAGGATGGGTGGAATATTTTCTCTGATACCACTCTAATGTTCCCTAACCAAATCTGATACAAAAATCAGATCTAACTGGTTGAGAACTTTCCTCAAACATTTAAAGTGTTTGCTCAAATGCCTTGGGATAATCAACTCTCTTGTTGTCCCAAATATCAAAGTGGATTACTAATGTCTTTAGAGGGTCAATGGGATGAGTTCCAACCTCCTTATAACCCCCGAAGTGTTTGTTGTTATTATTATTTCCTTGTTGTTATGTATATGAAACTTTTTCTCATTGAGGCATTATGTCAAACAATTTGCATAACATGGATTTAGCTTGCATTTCCATCCATGTTTTTGAGTTTAAATTGTATAAAAAAACATGAATTCAAGTGGAACATAGACTAGAATAAGAATAAGATTAAATAATAAGTAATACACAACAAAAGCATAAATACCTCCACACAATCCTTGCTTGTTTATTTATTATAAATGGTTCTCCAATGATAGTAATTTCTAGATCTGATATAAGTAATATAAAAACCACTTTATTGTCCTACAATGGCTCCAAAAGGCAAGGAAATAGTGTCAACCATCCTCCTTTTTGATCCCCTAATTATGGCTTCCCAAAAGAGATGTTAAATAATGAAAAATCCATAAATCCCATACCAAGAAATGTGCTCTCCTTGTTGCTTACGCCCTGCTAAAATATGCACAATAAATATGATGTAACTTGTTGCTTACGCCCTGCTAAAATATGCACAATAAATATGATGTAAAATATCCATGAAATGGATATAATCTTGTAGATTTAATGATGCCTAACTTATATGAGAATTTCCCCTAGCTGTAGATGTCAAATATGACCACAAATCACTGGATATCAAACCCCCAATGCACCCTCCTTTAGTAAATTCTCCCCATCTCTAAGAATATATAATATGGATGCCGAAAACCCTCAAGGGTGCCAAGAAACGTCATTCCAGGTGATCCAAACAAAAACCAACTCATATATCTTCAATATCTCACTCCCAGAAGCCAAATCGAACTTCTTCCTATTGGACAATGCACCCTCTCTATAGAATCCTCCAACAACTGCGCCCTCCTTTACCAAAAATGCAAGAAATGGATCTAAAACTGAAATAGAATGGTGAGGGTGGAAAAAATGCAAGAAATGGATCTAAAACTGAAATAGAATGGTGAGGGTGGAATATTTTACCACCTTGACCAAGATTGGATCAGGAATGAGAGAATCATTCACTCCCTTGTTGATCTCTATGGTTTATTTAGTCAAAACCCTCAAAATGCTCAAGTATATTGAGCTCTCCAGCCAAGAGGCTAGTCATAAAAAATCAATCAACATCTTGAGAGAATATGAGCCCCTATCTCTCCTTTATGCCCTATTTCACCTTTTTCTTCTAAGTGATTTTTAATTCACCTTTAATATTTTCTCATAAATTCACTTTATTAATATAATAAACCTTTTTACTCCTAAAAGTAATTTATTTGACTTTAAAGAATTTATGACCACTCAAAGTCACTTTTTATCATATAAACCTTTAGATATTTTCCTCATAGTTCTAATGAGCTGCTAAACTAAGGTATTTCTCCAAGAAACAGTCTCCAAATAATACCTTTAGTGTAGTTAATTAAAATATGCCCAATAATAAGACATCAAAAATCAATCAACATAATGAGAGAATATGAACCCCTATCTCTCCTTTATACCCTCTTTCACCTTTTTCTTCTAAGTGACTTTTAATTCATCTTTAATATTTTCTCATAAAATCACTTTATTAATTTAATAACCCTTTTTACTCCAAAAAGTGAATTATTTGACTTTAAAGCATTTCTGGCCACTCAAAGTCACTTTTTATCATCTAAACCTTTAAAGCTTTTCCTCCCAGTTCGAATGAGCTATTACACTAAGGTATTTCTCCAAGAAACAGTCTCCAAATAATACCTTTAGTGTAGTTAATTAAAATATGCCCAATAATAACCTCATTTTACGGGAATCGTTAGAATGCAATGGAACCAAGGATAAGTTGTGTAAAATGGATCCTGATGATGAAATATGATGAATAATGTAATTCAAGCCCCATAAAACTACTCAAAACTTCCTGATCTCACTATCACCCCTAATTGGCCACTCTCGAAGGCATCCCAAACTGTAACATAAGGGAATTCAAAAATGGGGACATTGCATATTGTGACACTCCTTTTCAATGATCCTAAGTGTAACAAGGTGGTCCAAAGTTGAATGATATCTGCTAAATCCAGCTTGACCTTTAGGTCTTTTTCCATGGCTTTCTATATATAGGATAATCTTCTTTTCCAAAATAATTTCATATATCTTGGCTAAAATGGGGTTAATAATAATGGTCTTATAATTAGAAGGAATGATTTTATCCCCATTTGTAAAAATAGGTAAAATGAGGATTTTCGTCTAGGGATTAGGGAATCCTTGCTTGACTGCTAAATTGAGGAGCTTATGTATGTGAGGGATGAGGATATGCCCTCCAATTTTAAAAATTTAATCTTGGTAGCCTTCAATGTCCTTAGCTTTCCCATTTGTGAGTCATTTAACACTGAACTCTATGTCTTCCATAGAATAAACTTCATTATTTGTAAGAACACTTGGAATGGTGTCCATGGTGTTAGGGACTTCGTAAAGAATTTTAATGTAGAAATATCAGTCATTCAAGGAAATCATATTATTTTCTTGAGGTTTATGAATTAGAATTTGCGTACAAAACTTCTTAGGATGAAGCTTAAATAGATGTAAAAGATTCTCTTAGTTGCTATTTATATAGTGTCCTTTTCCCCTTTTAACTATGTATTTGTTTGTATTTATTTTGTTGATTCTTAAGAACTCATTAGAAGCGTCTCTAATGGGGTTTCCGACAATTTTACATTCGTAATCATACCAAGGGTTGATTTTTCTATTATTACTTTTGCATGACACCTCGAAACACACACACACACACACACACACACACACACATATATATATATATATATATAGTTGATATAAAATATATTATTTAAGATGAACATAAAAATAATTTATTTATGTCATATATTAAAATATTTTTTAGAATATCATCCTGAATACTGTATTGTGAAACAATTTTTTTAACAAAACAAAAAAAAATCTAAATCACACACACACACACACACACACATATATATATTCTCTAATGGTTTAACCAAGACTAGGCATCCGTGTGCCATTCTTGCTTGAGTCAAAGGTGGTTTTGGCTAGAGTTTGAAGCAATTTTAGGAAGTCTCTTGTTTTCCATGAATTTTAACTTGTTCTTATATAATAGCTATCTGGTTATCGATGTGTTGTCAAAGGGGCAAAGGTTTGGTTCTGTGAGGAGGATAGGATAGGGTGTATTTCCTTTAATTTTGAGATTATAGGTTATAAAATTCTTTTGGATTTGCTCTATCTTTCTCCATGACTCTCTAGAGATACTACATCCCCAAAATTCACATGCATATAAAATAACAAGAATAACAACAGTCTCAAAGAGGAGTTTTTTCTTATCCCATAATCAAGGATGCATTGTTTTATCATTTTTTTCAAGCCCATAATAAGCTTCCCACCCTCCTTTCATCATTTTTTCAATCCAATAATTATAGTTGATATTGTGATGAATATTGATGTTGAGATATTTGTATGAGGGAAGTTCCTCCAAATTGTTTTTTTCATATACCAAAGTATCGTATGTGTTCTTACTAGATTTTATTATGATAACTTTTGTTTTATTAGTGTTAACAGTGATGCACATTTTGGAGTAGAAATCCTTGTAGATTCTTAGTTTCTTGTCAACATCATGGGGTTCCTTGCCATAAGAACAATATTATCATCGTAAATAAGAAGAATGATGACTATATCAATGATATTACATCCTCAACTAGAAATACACTTTTATATCTTCAAACATATCCCAAAGGTTTGTCGTACGTACTATGTCAAAAGATTTACTAAATTCAACGAAACAACACAAAAGATTGGTTTTATTATTGTGACACTCCTCCACAATGATCCTAAGTGTAACAACATGGTCAACAATTGAATGATATCTCCTAAATCCATCTTGACCTTTAGTTCTTTGTCTTTGTATTTCTATCGATAGGCTAATCTTCTTGTCCAAAATAATTCCATACAACTTGACTATTGTGGGGTTAATTATAATGGTCATAACATTAGAGAGAATTCTTTTAACCCCACTTTTAGGAATCGGTACAATTAGGCTTTGCATCTAGGGATCAAGGAAGTCTTGATTGACAACTAAATTGGAGAGCTTGTGTATATGAGGAACGAGGATATGCCCTGTAGTTTTAAAAAAATCATCTTGGTAGTCTTCAATGTCCTTAGTTTTTTCATTTTCGAGTCATTTAACCTCGAAGTCTATGTCTTCCATAGAAAAAACTTCATTGTTTGTAAGAACGTTTGGAATGGTGTCCATGGCGTTACGGAATTTGACATTTAAGGTAGGAATTCATTCCGTCAAGGGAATCATGTTATTTTCTTTAGTTTTAGGAATTAGAATTTGCCTACAAAACTTTTGAGGATCAAACTTAGATAGATGTAAAAGATGTTCTTGCTTTCTATTTTTATAGTACCATTTTTTCCTTTTAACTAGGAATTTGTATGTATTTATCATTTCAAATTTTAACAACTCATTAAAAGAATCTCTAATGATTTTTCCATAAATTTTATATTCTTAAACATACCAAGGATTGATTGTTCTTTTGTTTTTTTTCATAACACCTCAAAAGATAAGTCTCTTCATATAATTAATATAAAAGAAAATTGTTTAAAATATACATCAAAATAATTTATTTATATCTTATATTAAAAAATACTTTTAAATGTCATTGTAGAAAAGACTTTTTAACCAAATAAAATAAAATTCTAAATTCTAATTATATATATGTCAATATCCCTTAACTTAATGAGGTGGATAGAAGCAATGAAGATCCAAAGAAAATCTAAAGAGAGTGATTTAGATATATTTATATATTCAATAACCATGATGACATCATAGAGCACCCTTGGCAATAATATTCAAATAATGTCAAGTTGATCATTGACTTTATCCCCGGATTTTGATGAGCTGGAGACCATGACTCTCTATATACACCCTAGATTCCATAACCTTCTGAAACCTCATATTCTCATTGTTTATGATATCATTATGGAGCAGATTTACTCTAGGTTAGATGGCAAAATGGATGCAAAGAACCTGTGGCAGCGACTCAAAGCTTTTTATGACAGAATTAGAGAGAAAGCACGGGATTACAATTTTTGTAGCATCACCCAGTGCGCAAACATGACCAGCTACGCTGGCATCGTGGCTGCGTCCGGGGTGGCCATGGCTGGCCCCGTGATCTTCACCTCAAATTCTTCTTCTCTCATGGACCACGACAATGATTATAGAGAGTTCATGAGAGCAGCGTCTCAGAGGGAGAGAGCAACAACAACAAAGTTGTCCGGTCATCGGCCCTTTCCCCGGAGTTTGTGCACTCCTACCGATCATTCTCATCGTTATCAGCTCGGTGTGGGGAGAATTTCTCATCGTTATCAGCTCGGTGTGGGGAGAATTGACGAAGAGTGCCCTTCCTATTTCTCTGCCTCTTTCAGGAAGACTGCCGACGAACTGTTTTTTCCACGGCGGCGAAGCTGTAGCGTTGTTCACAAGTTGTAGCGTTGTTCAGAAGTTGAATCTCAATGAAAGAAGAAATGTTAATGCTATGTAGATATTTAATTGTGGAAGTTCGTGTATATAGAGGTATGTTATAGATTGAGAGTTCAAATGGAAGTAATACCATGCGTAGATAAAAATCAATATATGTTGCACGAAGATCAATCACTGAAATGCCAATAGCATATATTTGTATAGATATGTAGAATTCCAAAGTCCACTTTTATGAAAAGGTTTGGAGCATAGTGGTTGGTAACTCCTAGACCTAATTAATGGTTGTTATATATCTTTTTATATATGTAAAATTTTGAAGATCTTATAACAAAGGTTGGGATTTTTTTGCTAGGTAGCATGGCCACACAATATACGAGGTAATTGTGTCTTTTCATATGAGTTCATTTGATTATAAATAAAAAAAACATTAAAAATCTCTATCATTTCAAAAAATAAAGATTAACAAATGGTGTTTATTAAGGAACATGCCATGCGTTAGAGGAACAAAAAGATACTAGGGTTCCTTCTCAAGTATGAAAGTTGGTACTTTTTTCTTATGGAAGAGGAGTATGGAAGAGGAGTGAAGCATTTTAAGAAACTTGTATATTTAATTCTAATAAAGAATTGATTCACTCTTTGCTTTATAAATAAGTAATATGTAGTTTTAAGGGTTAGTCTTGAGTCCTTTGGGGTTAGGTTTTTGTTTGAGTCTTTTGGGTTAGGTTTTTGTTAGGTGGATTCTTATCATCCATGTAAGTGGGGAAGTATTAGTTTTCAGTGTTAATTTTTTTAATTAAAAAAAAGTAAGTAATATGTATTTTTTTCTTTTTTAATGTCATATGATTAAAAAGAAGGAGAAAAAGAGAAAGATTAAAGATTAAATGTAATTAAATGAAAACATGGTATATGAAAACTTTTAGACTATGATTTTCCTATTTATGTTATATTATTTAATTAATGATATGATTTAGTAAATTAATGTTGTATATATATGATTATGATTAAATTTTTTATTATATATATATAAATAAATTTATTTTGAAATTTGAATATTTTTTGTTCAATAAAATAGTTTGGCTATAAATCTCTATTTAAATTTACACTTCTTTTTAGATTTTCCTTCCTATACTTATATTGGATTCCAATTTAATAATATTTGCCACAATATAGACTATCCTAATTTTTTAAGTCATCAAAACTATGATGATGATAGTGGAACCCTTCTCCCAATACCTTTTGAGTATAGAAATACAATTTTAAAGAAATTGAAATAGTTTTTTACCTTCTTAAGATTCCACCACTACCTGAAAATAAAAATAAAATAGTAATTATTATTTATTATATTTGATAAACATACAATATACAATAAATTACATTTATCTTATATTGATATAACATCATACACTTTTACAAAGTAATAAACATAAAATTGATCATAAATTAAATAATATGGACTATAAAAATGTTTTTTTATAAAAATAATTTATTTGAAAAAAATATATATTAAAATTTAATATATAAAATATGTCAAACATCAAAATTAAAAATATTTTTAAATAATTATTTAATTAAAAAAAATTAAATTATTAATATTTTATTGCTTTATTGTTTCTCCCACATATATGTGGGTCTAATGTATGTTTCATTATTGCTTTAAGTTAAATAATATAATAATACAAAATTTGTATTAATTTTTTAATATTACTTAAATGTTTTTATAGTCTAAATAAATTAAATATTCTTATTGTTAGATAAGCTTATTATAAGCTTTTGTGATGGTTTACCTTGGATATTACTAATTGAAGGCGGTGAAGTGAAGTCTCCCTAATTTTCTTTATATAGTTAAATGAAAAAGAAAAAGAAACTCACTTAAAAGTAATGATAATATTGAGGATATTTAATGATAACTTTATAATAGTTTGGATATTTACATACATAAGATTATTCTTTTTTGGTAATCTAGAAAGAATTTATACTAAAATATTGAAGAGAGATTAAAATATTGAAGAGAGATTTACATGAGATAACATAGTTGGTCTACCTCCAGGGAAACCAAACCAGCTTCCAAAATATAGACTCTTAATCCATCTTCTCCTTTGCATAATATCTATAAAAGATATATAAAGATTATTTAGATATCTAATGGTAAATTTATGAGGAGTTGTGTTAGCGCAGGTCTATTTTGGAAGAAAAATCTATTTTTGAAGCATGTGCCTTAGGAGGGAAAAAAAAGCATGCAAAAAAAAAGGAAAAGCAACATGCAGGAGGAAAAGCAACATACCTAACTATGTTAGGGTTAGGGTTTTGGAAAAAGATGGTAATGGTTATAAGCCAATAGAGTAGTATAAATAAAGACCTAGGAGGTCTAGGTCAGGGTTGGTTGTTGTTATGGTTTGAAAACTATTAATTGTAGTGAGTTTTGTATGGTGATTGTGGTAGAGTGGAATAAGTTACTTTTTTAAGGTTAGGTCATAGGCTGAGGAGTTAGGTGTGATCTATTCATCCTCCCAGAGGGTACTTACCCTCATTTTGATTGTATTCTTGAAGATGTAATGTGCGTAGTGCAGATTTTGCAACAGAATAAATAAAAGAGAAGAGAAGTCGGATATTTGTGGATGTAGCCCGAGGAGGGGGTGAACCACGATAAAATATTGTATTCTATGTGATTGTTAATGAATTATTTTACTGTTCTATTAATCATTATCTCAAGAATGAATGGTTAAATCTAGTTATAACAACATGCATGCATAGGTTTAAAGATGAATGAATCATAGAATTAGACGAATGATTAAGGATGATGATGATGTATAAGGAAAATAACATAAACCCCATCCCATCTCATTCCTAGACTGAAAACACCTAAGTATTGCAATCCCCAATAAAGCTATCTTGGGTGAGATTGTGTTGTGCACTTTGTGCGCAACATTTCCTTCTGGTTTACCAGGAAGGTCGATAGGTTTGAGAGTTTTGTGGGAAACCTATTTGAGATTAGAACCTGGATCATCCCAAGTAACCAAAAAATGGTTCCATTGTTGGCTGGAACTATACAGGCTTGAGTGGACGGGATCTGTGGAACAAAATCGTGGATGATGAAAGCATATAAGGGAATGTTTAGGCCATGAAATCCAACAAAGAAAGAGATTGAAAGATGGTTGAGGAAAAAGGAACTCGAGTTTTCGCACAAGGACAACATAAACCCTAAGTTGACACTACACACATATCTTATCAAATACGTGTTTAGTGACTTGCATGAGGTATTTTTCTGTGATTTCCCGCATTTGTTGCAAGAGTGGTTATTGAGATTGAAGGAAAACCACCCTACAAATGGGATCAAACAACTAGAGTGGCATCTTGTGGACATCGCGTAGCTACAACAAGTTAATAACAAATTTACACGTAATAGATTTCTGGTTAGACAATATTGTTTTAGGGTTTATCACCGAATTTACAGTATATACTGTGATGTCCTACATTGTTGTAGAGTAGGATTTTCTAAAGGGACATGGAGGTAGGTACATCAAATCAATGTATTCTTCAATCAAGATTTTATTGTATGAAAAAGGTGTGATGACCATGGAATCAGACAAATAAAATTCCCTACGCACATGAGGGAAGCACTAATAGGAGGTTGAGAGATGGACAAGGGGAGGGATGAGGGGAGGCATAAGGAGGCCATGGATGCAATCATGATGGAAGAGGAACAAATAAATCAAATAATGGAAAAATATGGAAAGAGGCGCAACGGAAGACCCTAACAATATAAGAAGAATAAGAGAGGGCTTGGTGAGCAATGAAGAAGAAGTAGAGGATCTTCAGGATGTGGAGCAGATTGAGGAAATCCTGCATGCAACATAAAAAAGGAAAACAAGAGGTCCAGAGTCAGGAACAAAAGGAAAAACTCCAGTCCAGATCAATGTCAGTGTGGAACCTACAACCCCATGTATGACTAATACAACTGAAAGAGCACCAACATTTAGACAACTGAATTTTAGTGGAAGAGGAGAAACATGACAGGGGTCCAATCAAGGACGATCAACTGGGGGAGAAAGTTCAGGAAGTAACAATCAATTATCTACACCACACAGAAGTAGTAGTTCAACAAAGTTGAAAATGTTAGGAAACGATCCCATGATCAAATTACCATAATTTCAGGGAGAGGCATGAGAGGACCTTGGAAAGAATTTATGCATCTGTGAGAAGATCTAGGAAGAAAATAATATCATAGATGAGGATACAAAGCTCGTGTAGTTAAATATCACACTGAGATACCCGCGATGTACTGGTACACGAGACTAGATGTAAGCATTCCACAAGGAGTACTAAATACTATCGCAGACGTGAAAAAACTATTGCAAAATGAGTTTCAGAAGCCAAGTTTAGAAGATCAGTACATGAATGAAATGATTGAAATCAGGAAGAAAATCGGTAAGTATGTTTGGGAAATTGATAAGATGTTCAAACATATGAAAGTTAAGTTTAAATATTAAATTACTGACATGCAACATAGGCACCTATTTGTGAACTCACTATTACCACACTTGAAATATCCTTTGAGACAACAAAAGTTCCAAAATCGGGCAGAGGCCCTGCATGCTTCCCTGCAATTGGAAGAAAACCAGTATCAACAGACAGATCCAACAATAGAGGATCTGAAGGAGGATATGAAGAATCTGATATTTCAACTGAACCAGAATAAGGGAAAAGAGAAAAGAGAATTTGTTTGGTGTACGCTATGCAGGACAGAAGGACATCATAAGAACAAATGTCCAACTTTTGTGCAGTACTTGGCATGAGGGGAATGATCCATATCATTGTAAGACACATGGGAATGGTCCATATCATTGTCCAATGATGCATAAATATAAGAAAATGCCAAAAAGTTCATATTACAACTTTTGCAAATCAGTGGGTCATGATGATAAGTATTGTAGAACATTGAAAATGATGAGAGAAAGGACTTCAAAAAATTAAAGGGTGCAAGAAGAGATGATGACAAGGTAATATGCACCTCATTTCAACCAGGTTCCACCACCAAGATGATGACAAGGTAATATGCACCTCATTTCAACCAGGTTCCACCACCATTCAACCCAGTGCAGCCACAATAAAAAAATGTGAAGCCACAGTATAACCCCGAGTAGTATAATAGGTACCCTAATACAATACACCACGAGGAGATCGAGGTGGATACAAAAGTGGGTGGTGAGGTAGAGAAGGATTTGGGTGAGGAAGAGGACCAGTAGTATTCCATAACTTCCAACAACTAGGACATTATGCAAGGGATTGTCCACTTCCACTGGCGACATGTATGTATTGTTACATAGCAGATCATGACACAAAAGACTACCCAACACGCTTAGGAAATATTTAGGAAAAAAGGATCGAGAACAACCAGAATGTCCAGTGGATTTTTTCAGAATCCAAGGATGATGGAAAAAACATCAATATAGTTACTCGATGAGGAGCTAAGACAAGAGTTGATGCAACAAAACAAGATCCAACTCAACACCGATACTAAGCCACATACGCAGTTTGACGTATGGAAAGAAAAGGAAACATTTAAGGAGGCCAAGCAAGAGCTTCTCAAGGAGAACATTGCATCTACATCAGTTGCGCAACAAACTCAGAATCCATCAATGCACAAGATGTCATCTTCAATGGATCACACTAGTAAAGGACAACCTTTAGAGAAAGTAAGTACCATCAAGACTTTTCTGCAATCATGTCTTAAGTTATTAAAGGATCCATCATATGTTAAGTCTTACAGAATATGCTAGAAATATGTAACACAGAGGTAGAAGGGATGTTAAAAAAGAAAACAATAAATCATCTCCATACAAGAAGAAGGACAAGTAGATAATTTAGGCTAAATTCTAACATTGGGGACTACAACATGGGATGTATCATATTGGATTTAGGTAAATGTTTTCCCAAAGAATACATGGAAATGTATGTGGGAACCCACATTAGGTTATTCACCTATTCAATTGAAACTAGCAAATCAACATAGAATGTTACCAATTGGAATGCTTAAAGGTGTGACAATATATTTGGATGGAGTGTGCATTGTGGTTGATTTTGAAGTGATAGAGATAGTAGATGGAACAACACCTTACCCAAAATTACTTAGATTGGATTGGGAATTTGATAACCAAGATGTGATCAACCTGAAGACAAGGAAAATGAATTTTGAATCAGGCGAATATAAAGTTATTGCACCATTGGATCCTTCAGAAGGAGAAAGGTTTGTAGAGGTGACATGTTTGGA
>CBVK0101480403.1:0-25928 GCA_900067695.1 Picea abies | reverse complement strand
AACAACAAGTGAGCTATAGGAAAAGTTGAGAATGATCTTAGTTGTAGAGTGAACATCATCCCTGCCAAGAGATAAGCTAGAGGAAGAAGATGGCTACTGAAGGCCATAAGTGTGGTCAAGATAGAGACCACCAACAGAAAAAAAAGGCTGAGATAGGCCAAGAGCTCAGCGAGATAAGAGCAGTAATGGATAAGCTTGCATTGAATATGCAGTAGGAGGCGAAGACACGCTGGAGGTATGAATGGCCTCTTAAGAGGAAAGAAAAATGGCCCATTCAAAAATTGTTGGCCAAAAGACAATGAAGGTTATTAAGAGGATGGTTGAGGTATGTTGAAGGCCTTATAAGTGAAGAGGAAATGGTTCATATTTGTGAGCCAGAAGTTGGGAGAAATCTCAGTGATGATGAGGAGAAGAGATCACTAGCCAGAAGTTGGGAGAAATCTCAGTGATGATGAGGAGAAGAGATCACTAGATGATCTCAGAAACTGCCAAGTGGGCAGTGAGGAACTTTCAAGTTGCTAGGTGGGAAATGAGATGGGATCACTAGAGGATCTCATAGACTACCAGGAGGGTAGGGAAGAAATCCCAAATTTCTAGGTGGGCAAGGGAAGTGAGATGAGATTGGTTGAAAATATCATGAACTTAGAGGTGAGTTCATATCAGCAAGGAGAGTTGATGGAGAAGGATCAAATATTCCTTCTAATCATTGGAGGAATTGAGGTATTCTTGCCACATATCCCAGTTGAGGTTAGAGAATGTCTTGCAGATGTAGAAATAAAAGAAGGAAATCCACCAGTGACTCTCATAGAGGAAGAAGAGGTGGAGTAGGTGTTGATATCTTCCCCAACAAAAGAAGAGCATGCAGATAAGATGCTCACTCCATGGGAGTTGGGGTTGAAGATGCTGGAGGATTGATTGAACCATCCAGAGCCAGTAGATAACTGCCATGAGCAGACAATCATGCATATTGTGGGAGAAGATCATTCGACAGAATTTCTCAAAAATTTCATCTAGGGAGTTGAACAGATGATGACTACAATGCCGAGGCATGCAACATAAGATGAATCAGAATTCCAGTCTAGGGAGCAGCTGGGGAAAGCTAGAGTTGAACTAGAACAAGGAGAAATGGAAGAATATAATCTGTCAGAGAAGGTGAAATAACACTAGGTCAGTCAAGAAGAGATTGCAGAGCTAAAATCTACAACAGAGTGGCAAGTCAAGGCCACAAGGAATGGAGAAAATCGCAAGGGGGATCTAGTTGATCCACCTGTCGACAAGGAGGAAGTGCAGCCGAGGATACTGCATAAGGAAAGCCAGCCATTGGATTAGTTGGAAGAGGTGATATAAGAAATCAGAAGGATGATGTTGAGGTTAACACAAGAAACTTCTAGTAAGGAGAAGCTAAAAATAAAGGAGCCTACAAGAGCAGCAGGAAAGAAGTAGCAGCAACAACAACAACAACAAGGTAGTGGAGCAGATGGAAAACTCCAAATAAAATTTTGGGATCCAAGTGGATTTCAACAATAGAGCTGGGAAGCTAATGAGCAGGAGCTCATGAATTTTTCGCAACAGTGGAGTATGATGCAGGAGAATCACTCCACGTCAACAAAGCACCAACCAACCAACTCATTCAGCATGCATTCAATGAAGGAAGAGGCATCAACTCTCTCATTATTCAAAATTCAAAATATAATTAAATGATTGTAAGGATGGTAGAGCCAAGCCATGATTTTACACACGATGTAGTTAGAGTTTCCTTTAATGGTTGACAGGCTGAGATCTAGATCTGATTTAGACTAGACAACCATTGAATGTAATTCATTGTAATTAATGTGAGTAGGTGATATGGAGGGAAGAGCTCGAGGAGCCCCTCTTTGTAAAAGATCTTTGTATCTGGATGAGTTAGTTATGCATGAGTTGGGTAGACGAAAGAAGATAGGGAGAAAAGAGAAGAAAGTCGAGACTCTGTTGCAGTACGAGATTTGTACACATTGTAACCAGACATTTATGTTAATGAAGAGAGCAGTTTTCTTGCACATGGTTCTTTGTGTGTTTCCATGTGTTATATGAATTTCATCTGTGTATTTATGATATGCTGTAGATGTATGAGTAGTTTCCATCTACAGGGATAGACAAAATCTATTGTCTATGAGTTTTCTGATTTCGGTCTAGGTTCTTTGTGGATTCATGCAAGAGGTTGCATGACAGAGTGCTCAGGACTTTGTGAGCTAGTGAAAGAGTGCACAATTGAGTTTTGTGTTGAATTCATATGAGGACATGCTAGGAGGGTACACCAACGTAGTCGTTTAATTCAAGGGAGAATCCTCAAGGTTGTTGAACACCTTGGATGAGGAATTTTGCAGAGGAAGACATAGAGAAGATATAACTACTAAAGGTTATGTGCAGCTCTGCCAGGCGGGCATCGAGAGAGTGCATAGAGTGCACAGAAGGAAATCTATTTCAAGTTCATAGACAAGAGAAGTTTCCAGGAGAAGGCACTTACAAAGTTGTTGAACACTTTGTTATCTTAGTGAGGTGTGCTTGAGCAGAAGTTGTCAGGAGGGCATTTTCATCTTTTCAAGGGACAGAAGAGACATAGACCTTTGAGGTTTGAGCGGTTGGATCTCAAGGAGGTAGCAGAGTCATTGAACACTCTGGAGGAAGACCTGTGCAAGGAATGCACCAGGCCAACACTTGAATGAAGTGTTGAAAGGAAGCCTCTGAAAGGCTAGTCAAAACATGAGTGTGCGCAGAGAGAACTTGTTTTCAAGTTTGAAATCTCAGAAGATCGAGCCCAGAAGGTGCCAGAAGGGCCACTAGAAGTATTCTAAGGAAGATGAGGGATGAGGTCAATTTTCATTGATGAAAGCTCAGGAGAAACAATACCTTTGCACATAGAGTAACAATGGAAAGGAGAAAAAGATTGAGAAACCCCTCGAGGTTTCAAATTTGGAAAAGCTCAGAAGGGACAATGTTCCAAAAAAAAAAATCACAGGTGAGACCAAGGTTGCAGGGCTCATAGGAAGGAGATCGAAGGCCGAGACCTTCAAAGTGTCGAAAATCTCCCAAGACTGGGAAGAAATCGTAATCTCAGACTGGGAAGAAATCGTAATCTCAGGAGGAGGAGCATTAACAGTCATCGGATAAATTGTAGAGGCAAAGATATGGACCGTTGGAGCCCACGTCCAGACAGCGAAGGGGAGCACACAGGATATTAGATCTGGGCCATCAGATCAAGCACAGAGGAACAAAAACCATTGGATTCGGGAGAATACACACGAGTTTTAACACTCGTATAAGTAGGAGAGTGGAATCACCAAAGTCCCGACATCATTGGGTCCATCCATCATTAGAGGATGTGTGGCGAAGATTTGGAAGCCATCAGGGTTTCAAAACTTAAGCGTATAAGGGTGACGAAGCACAAGGATTCTTGATCGTCAAAATCATGAAATCATTCCAACCATTGGATCTGGGGTGACAGGTATCGGAGATCTACACTCGTCATAAATTTGGGCCCCAAGAGAATGAGGTTGAAGACCAGAGAAAACTTGCAAAAGGAGAATTTGTGTAACAATCAGGACCGTCCATCGTAAAGGACACATGGTGAGCAGGTAGAATTTCGCTGACTCATTGCTAGAGGAAGTCAATGGACAGAGTTTGAAGAACTTGCAAGTCGTGAAATCGTGACGTGATCTGAGCCGTCAGATTAGGAGGAGCATGAGCCATTTATTTGGAAGGCTCCAAGATTTCAGCATTTTGGAGTTCGAGGTTTGGAGAACATCATGATGAGAAGTCAAGGGTCACGAAATCCTGCTCTTCCGATCTCACCTCCAAGATTTCAGCATTTTGGAGTTCGAGGTTTGGAGAACATCATGATGAGAAGTCAAGGGTCACGAAATTCCGATTCGTGAAATCTTGAAAGGATCTAGACCATCGGATCATAGGAGGATCTAGACCATTGATCCGCGTTATAGGATTTTGGAGTTTCAGACTTCGGGGATTCCAAGGAGCAGAAGTTGGATTTGCATCGCAACTTCATGAGTCACAAAATCCTGACTCTTTGAGGTTTGGCCTCGAGTCATAGTAGAGGTCACATGGTTGAGGTTTAAGGGAGGAGCTAGAGCCTGTTAAGCCCTATTTTAGGTTTCGGGACTTGAAGGAGTTAGGGGAATCAACAACAGGATTCACGAAATCATGAAACACGACTTGTCCTTTGTGGTCTAAGTCAGTGGTCATACGTAGTGGTCACGAGAGGAAGGAGCTCATGCTCAATGTTTGTTTGCGCAGGCATATTTTAGAAGGACCTGTGGATTTGTTTAGAGGGTTCCAATAGGAACCCAAAGAGCCATTTCATCTCAATAAGGAGAACGATCTAGTGACTGGGAGGTTGCATAACCACGAAGGGGAGGGGGCTGCATCACTTCCACACTCGAAGAGGCTTGAGCTAAATTTTTCCCATGCGGAAATGGATTCGTTAACACGACAGGTTGTTGTTGTGAAAATAACTTCTGAGCCTCCACAATCTGAGGGCACTGGTGAGTTGGATGGTCTTCCTTGTAAAGATTACAGAGATAATTCGACTTCTTCTTTTCAGTGTTTCCCCCGCCAACATTATTGGTAGGTTTCTTATCTACCTTACCCTTATTTTATTGTTTCTTCTTTCCTTTAGGCTATTAGTTGGCCTTCAGGTTTGTCAATTTCACACTATGTACATCTAAATTTTGGGTAGGGGGAATGGCTGAACCAGTGGTCTGGCTAGCCGCTGTCTGTTGTATCAAAAATTGTTGTAATTGATTTGATAGCTGATCACTGGGCTTCGTTTGCGCTAAAACAAAAATACCATTGTCATGTGGTCCAAACCTTTGTCTGGTCTTGTCAAGTATCGACCATGGTGCATCTGGAAAAACTTTGTAAAGTAAACCAGATTGAGAATAAATCAGTTCTAGCTGTTGGGCTCTCATTATCACATCTTCCTCTAAAAAGAATCCCGACGTTGTGACATCTTTAGACAACTCAGGTACCAAAGACTTAAGGAACCACTCAAGAAGGAATGTTGGTGGGACTGGCACTTTTATCAAACTCTTCCGACATCTCCATTCTTGAATTTGATATGAGATATGGTCTGCTTTTGTCTACTCAAAGTTGGCCAGCAATTCAGTGTCGGCATCGTATCTCACAGGTAATTAGAAATGGTTTAAGAAATCCATTGCCAATTTGTTGAAGGAAGAGTATCTTGAGCAATCGAGCTCGATGTACCATTTCACATCACTCCCAATGAGAGTGTGTTGAAACAAACAGAACTGGACAGAGTCGTCTCTCAAAGAATTGGACGAGCACCATAAATGGAAGGTAGTAACATGATCGCCTAGATATTCGTTTGGCTTTGCCTCAAACTTTCGGATGTCCGAAGGAAACTTGGTCGACATCGGAGGCCAACACAGATCATGACGAATGGGGTTGTTCAATAACCTTGTCAATTCTGGCAAGTGTAGTGTTGCCAGAAATGGTAATTTGGGTTGTTGATTATAACCAGGGAAAAAGGAGCCTAGAGTTTGGTTGGCACAAGGTTGCCAGGAAAAGTTAGGTTGTTGGCTAGGGTTCTAGTAAAAACCATGGCCATGACTAGCGTACATATTATGCGCTTGTTGAGATGTCATCGACTAACTCCCGTAATAGGATAAAAAGGGTTGGGTTTGTGTCACATTCCAAGGATTTTGGGAAGTGTTTCCCCTTGCCGATCCAATGGGCATAGTTGTTGAGCCTTTCTCGGGGTTCCATTGGCTATGGAAGGGGTTTCCCCTGATCGACATCCTTGAAAAGGGAAATGATCCCTGCCACAGATTCCAAGGTCCTTTTGAGGAAGGAATTCCTAAGTTTGCCCCCTATGTAGGAATAGTATCCTGTACAGGATGTTGTTGTCTTGAACCAAGGTTGCCCCTGGCCGAGATGATAGCTGACGAGAAGGCATTGTTACCAAACTCGTCGAACAAAGAGAACGGTGTCAAACCTAATGGCATGCTATAAGTAAGAAGTCATTGACTACCTACTCCAAACGAGGTATGGTTTACGTTCGACCCAACAGAGTGCTGGTGAGCACCACCGAGCGAAGGGGATGAAGGAGGTATATGACCCCCTCCATAAGGGAAAGCATTATAGGGAGCTGAAGTGCCCCCCATGGATCCTTGCAGAGGAGCATTGGAGCTCCCTACCCCGAGGCCTAAAGTCTATAGAGTGGAGTAGGAAAGTACAGTTCTTGTACCAAAGCCAAGAGTCCTATATGATAACGAAGGGCCTGTCGCACTCTGGGTCAATGGAGCAATGATCACCACCATAGACGGAATTGGACCATTTCCCGAGGTAGAGGAAATCGAGACAATAGTGTTCCAGACCAGCGATAGTTGGTTAGGAGGTAGAACACCCCCTGTAGTGATAGTCATAGAGGAAATATGAGTATTCCCTAAATAATTAGCAGCATTTGTTTCCATCGCTTCTTGTGACACTACCTAACGCTCTTAAGGTCGAACCTGTACAACAATGGGCACTGATAGATCAGTGACTGGAGGTTTATACAGACCAAGAGCTTCTGATCCATGGTTAGAAATGATTGGTTCCTCTAGAATCAAATGTTCTCCTCTCGAAGAGAATTCGGGCATAGTTTCCTATAACCCGATTGCCTCAAAATACCCTTTTTGGTCTAGTTTTCGCCTTAGCGGTGGTGGGGGTGGCTCGAGATCAACCGGTGGCAAGCCCAAAAGCCTTCACGACCAGACGATCTCCTAATCCTCCACTGTGTGAGAAGATCAATGAAACACTAGGGATTTCTATAATCATTTTAAAAACCAGTACACACTAGAAAAATCTCCTATGAGACAAGACAAGCAAATCACTAGCTAGTTGGAAGAACAGTTACACCATCCAACACTAGAGAAACTTAGTGGTGCAAGTGAAACTCGAATATAGAAGCACCCTCCATGTATACTCTGTAAAGTGTGTCCCGATGTCTTCCCTAGGTACTGCGGTATACCCTCGTATTCACCTATGTAAATCACTAAGATAAAGGCAACTAGGTTGCCATCATGCGAACAGTCACCAGGTAGGTACAGTCGATAGTTGGGTGGACCAGAATGAGTAGGGTATCAAGCCCAAAACCTACCAAGGGTATTGAAAACAAGTGTTATGAAAGACGACTGAGGATCTCGAACGGATTTGAGACCCACGAAGCTCTGTGGAAAATGCGATCAACGAAATCCCAAGATAAGCCCTCTATATGTGTTCCTCACTATGCTTGGTCCGACTTTGCAGGGGCTATCTCTGCTACCTTTCCTTACGTGACCTCATGTTTAGCGCCTGTGTTAGAGGGGGGTCCCAGATAAATTTCATGGTTACTGGACTTTCAAGCACTCCCTAGCTCAGACTCTTATGTTTTTTAGCCTTGAAGAGTTTCCTCTCCAATCCTAAATCAAGGCTCTAGTCTAGACTAAATTGATGAACCCTTCAAACACAAAGTCTAATAACTTTTAATTAGGCGTTAATTTTAGTGGATGTGTTAAGTCAAAAGGAATGAAAGTGAAACCAATGATGTTCTTTAAGAGATGAAAGAGAAGAGCATAAGATGATACTGGAAACAAAAGTACTTCTTTCTTCACAAATAAAGATTTGCTAATTGAAACTCTTTCACCAAACTTTTCGTAACTACTTTTCTTAGATATTTGAAAAGAAAAACTCAAAACAAGATTCCGCTTGACTACGAGCTACTTAATGTCCTTAATCATTCAAGTAAAGAACTAAAGAAAAATTTATTTTTCCTTGGTAAATGAAGCAACTTAACCTAAACTACTTTAATAGACAAAGAAATGAAAGATTTTTTTTATTGTTTTATGCTTCAAAACAAGAAATTTGAAAATGAATTATTTTCTTTTCTTCCAAATCAAAAAAGGGAAAAATAATGACAAGACAGGACCAAGAAATGGCTTCTTGCCCAATCACAGATCGCAAGGAGTCACTATTAATACCAAGCAAGCAGATCAAATCAGACTCACTAACGTGTCTAAAAACCCTATCAAAGAAAACAAAAGAAATATTTTGATGAAAGGAAAGCTATGTTGAAGTCAAACCTAAGAGACAGAATTCTATAACAAAGATCAGGACTAGATCAAGAAAACCCTTGAGAAGTGTGACTTCTGACAGGGAAGAGGATGACTGCCTCTCATTTAAAAAAAAAAAAAAATCTCAACAGGCACGCTACTGAAACTTCAACAACCAGTGTATGTATGCGGGTTGTCCAAGGGCAGGGCACGTATGCGCGTGTGTAGTCCCACTGTAGGATGTGTAAACCTCTACTCCTCAAAAAAATGAAAACCAATAGTCCAACACAGGCAGGGAATACTGGTATGGAAGACCAAAATCCCTTAAAGACATAGAAGCTTACAAAAACTTAGAAAACAGTGAATAAACTGATTCAAAGCACCCAAAAAGAAATATCCCCAAAGACCCTATATCCCTCCCCATTACGGTCGCCAATTTTGCTATAGCGGGAAAAACCCTCTACGGACTACACCAAGGGTCTAAAGTGTAGCCAGAGCTAACCATCTAAAGTCTCCTACGTTTAATCACTATCCCAACATTACCCCACAATCATACATAAAAGACAAGAGAGAGGGATCCAATAGGCCTACCTTAAACTCTACGTCTAGTGTCAATCCCTTTGTGCTTGGTTGTTTCCTAACTGCAAATATCCTCCCAAGGCTGACCTACATTCATCAAAAGACAAACAAGAAACTACAAGTATGTATTCTACATATGGATTAGTGGGTTAGACATCATAAACAAGAAATGTAACCAAATCATATAAGTTTAAGACGTCATTTGGCAGGACAGAAAAAGTACTTCTTTATATTAATCTTACAAAAAGTCACTTACAACATGAGACTGACACTGCTCCTCGAACTTGGTCTTGGGATCCTCATCACCATGCACCAACTTATTCCATGTCTTCTTCTCCTCTTTAGTTCTCTCTTAGGGAAATGGCAAGGGCTTTGCAATTGGGGCAAAGGGGGATTGATAAAATGGGCATAGTTTCTTTGCTCTCGTTCTTCTCCTTTGCAATGGGACCCCAACCCCTTCTTTTATAAGCCAAAAGGGATATTAATAGTTGGGGTGACTAGCTATGGGTAGTCAAAGAATTAAGTAACGGCCAAAAAACTAGTATCCTATGCAATTTTCCACTTTTCACGATATTCTGCGAGTGTACACGGGTTGTAGTGGGTCAGCAGGCATGTGTACATGGTCAGTAGTGGTGCAAGGAATGTACACTTTCAAAGCAATGGTTTTTTGAAGATCTTGTTCAATGATGGCTTGGAAAAGATAGCAAGTTAGATGGCCTGATGCCAGGTATGCATATTTGGTGCAATTTAGGGTTATAACAACATGCATTCTGTCAGATGCAAGCTCTTTCGTATGAACCTGCTCTGTCAGACTGTGCATGTAGCTCCTTGTTGGACTCTAGCTCGTACAGTCTGCTAGTACTTTCAATCTTTATATTTATGGGGGAGACGATATTTCAACCACCTTCCCCTTCTTTCATTAACTGTCTTCATTGGGATCAGGATGAGTGCCTGAATCAATTCCTACACCTGGAAAATGTGTTGACCGCACTCTGAAACTATGCCACTGGGATCCCCAATGGATGTTGACCGGGAAGATGGAAGGTGGACATTGAGGAAGGCGAGAGTGATAGGGTGAGGTGAATGATGCAGGCTGGCATGGAACGACAAGTGATTGGAGGCCATGTGGAATGGCACAGTTGGTGGAGCGGTGACCAGGAAAACATGGGCACCAGTACACAAAAGTTGAGATGTAAAGGTGTGGGGGTGATGTGGTGAAGGGAGAGGAGTGTGATTGGTCAGGAGGGGGACAAGAAGATGAGGGTGAAGGTGACATGGGGCGAGAGTGGAAGACACATGTCAAGAGGTGAGAGGAGAAAATGTGATAGAGGGAGAGTGAAAGGAGTGCAAGGATGTGCGTGGAAGACAGGTGTCGGCAGGGGCATGGGCAGTATGGGAAGGTGTTTAGCAGTTTATCTTGGGGGGGGGAGGTGGGTTCGAGTTCACGAGGAGGTGCCATGTTAGTGGGGGGGCTGCACTCAGAAACCACCAACTCGAAACCCCCCCATGTTTATGGATAAATTCGTGAGTGCGGACACAGACCAATCTCCCTAGATCCACCTGGATCTGGAACAAACCGTGACAGAATACTACTCTTTCCCTATATCTAAATATTGAATAAACTAAGAGAAATGGATAGTGTTCATACCTTATAAATGCTCTCCTTTAATCTCTGTTGTTCCTTGCTCTGCTCCGATGCTCTTGTGTTGTCCAATCACAACAACAACACAAACCAATCACAGCAAAGGGATTAATATATTCAATATCTAAACTATACATGTGATCAAGGAATCATGTAATAAGATGAAATCATCATTATGGGAAAGGGACATATTCATGTATTAAATTAACTGAAAGAGAAATATACAACCTGAGCCTTGATGTCGTAGATCTCCTTTCGATGGCTCCTAGCTCTGACACACACACTTGCTCATGCATGAAGAACATCAACTATTTGAAACGACCTTGTTGTTGTCTCTGTCTGCTGCAGCATCAATTCTCCATGCAACAATGCACCAATTCTCCAATAGATTTCTCTAGCTTGCCCACTTCTAAATTTTCCCATAAGCAATCTCCTCAATATATAGGAGAATATAGTTTGGTTACTTGGATAGGGAATGATCCCAAGATATCTGGAAAGTCAGTATTTTGCCAACCATTCAAACTCCAACTCACCCTTCTAGAAGATTCCTTCTAGAAGGATCGAGAACTTATTCATTTTCCTCCTTTAGAAACATGTCCGCACCCTAACCATTAACACAGTGTGGAAAGTCCGCAGTCAAGCTGAATGCAGCATGCGGAAATTAAGGATTTCCGCAGGAGAGTATATATGCAGCCTGCGAACTATTTTCAAAACATGATTTTGAGAAAATGACAAGTGTAACCTTCTTTAGGAAAATGTTCTTAATGAAGAGTTTGATCTTCCATCATCATGACATAATCATATTAATCATGACATAATCATATTATCATCTCGATAACCAAAAATGTGGATAACACCCCGCCCTACCCCCGTTAAAGGAAGAAGGTCAGGGGGGGTCCGATATGGACTGTGGGTCATACATCTGAGCTCGCTAAGCTTGTCCACTCATATATGCATGCCTCTTATCACAACGTGATGAAACATCAAATTGAAGCCCTAACTTAGGATAAAACACATTTTGTGGTTTTTTAGCCCCCTGTTTCATGCATCCTTTCATCAAGGTGCCATTTCCTAAGGGAAAACACCCCTTTGGTCAAGAATATGTGCTAACAAGATCAACATCATTTTTTTCATGGTTTGTACATGTAGTTACAACACTACATGATGATTTTGAATTTTGAGCTAAACTTAGGATCTTTTTATGTTTTCTAAGGTTACTTAAGGTTGTAATGAGTTTGCAACATTTTTTGAAGGTTTATCCTACTTTTGGTACAAGTTTTAAAGGGTCAGAATATTTTTTCAAGAAAACGGGCTGCTACAGGAAAATTTGCAACACCTGGACTCACTGGCGCTGTGAATTGGGTGTTGTAGGGTAGTTTGCAGCATTGGCATTGCGAAATTAGAATATGAATATTTTGAAGGCGAGAAGCATTTCTAGGTGTCAAGATGAACTCATACCAACATTCATAGCTTCAGTTGAATATTAGAAGTCCACCTGCCTCAAGGAGATGCATGTAGTAAAGCCACATCACTAGTTTTTAAGGACTTGTTCAATACGTTGCCAACATTTTCCTAAAAAATAGAATTTTTTTATTTTCTTATTGTACACCTATTTCCACGCTTCCCTTAGGCATGGAATCCTATGAGGAAGTTAAGGAGTGAATGTTAAAGGGTTCTTTAATGTTTTGGTTATTTAAGATGCATTGTAATTGGAGATGAGGTTTGAATGGTTGAAGAGAAAACTCTTATCTTTAGTCTCTTATTGTAACATAGTTTTTCCTTATGTATGGACCGGACTTAAGAATATTTTAATGGTGAAAAATCAGTATTTTTCCTACTGTCATATTTTTTCTGTCTCACTTTGGTACTAACCTTTGGTGAAGGATTCATCATGATGCTTGCTTCTTTATTGCAATAAATGATTTATTGTGGTATTTTAGGTAAGTTGACCAAAGTACTTTTCTATTTGGATTAAGAAGTATTATTCAAATTAATTTTCTTCCATATGCATTCCATAAATACCTGATGTAAACTGATACACATATTTCACTTTCCTTGCTAAGTCTTCCATCTTTCATTTATATCTCTTGAACATTGATTTGAAGTTATTCAAAGCCTTGCTTGATGGTGTATTTCATGGAAGGTTTTGTGATTGACATCATAAACTGAGTTTCAAATCCATTTGCCACATTTTTTAAAACATTATTATTCACATTTTGATGGGTATTAGACTTACATCTATAGAATTCTAGGTGTGACTTCTAGTGATAACATTTTTGGTGTCGTTGTCGGGGAACAGATTGAAGATATTTCTCTAGGTTGTATGAAAAAGACACTACTGATTTTTCTGGTGTACGAAAATGAGTAAATAGAACAACTTCATAGTGCACCTAGAGAATACAAAGTTCAATTATGGCTCCCAAGAGTAGGCACATGAGGTATAACCCATAGTCACCTCTAGCTACACCTGAACTTGATGCAAAAAAATCATAAATAAGGGAAAATCTTTGCAAGGATCCTCCTCTTCTGAAATTTCAGGTATTTATGGAGACCTACCTGAATCCATTTTCCATACACCAGTTGTTTTTTCTCATGTTTCTCATTTACCTATTACTGAAACTCCTAAAAAATCAGAACTAGGAGATTTTCCTGTAGAATACTCAACTTTTTCCCCTAATTTGAAAGAAGAAAACTTAGAAAGTTTTGATTTTCTTACATCTCCTAAAATTGTAAAGTGGTTTAGACTTGAAAGTTTGGAATATTCCCCTTTATTAGGTTCCCCTTATCCCCATTCTTTTAAATTTCATGTAACTAAAGAATAAGGAACCTCAGTTTCTATTGAGATCCCCCCAACTCCATTCAAGTCCCAACCACCTTTTGTTAAATCTGAATCTTCTCCACCTTATAATCATTCTTTTTCAAAACCACCTGTTATACAGATTGTATCCTTACCTGTCAAGTCACCTTCTATGTCTCCTAAAAGTCATAATCCTCCTTTTCCAAATCAAATGACAGGAATTAATCCTCCTCAGAACAGAATGGATGTCATTTTGGTTGCTAGGTATGCACCATTAGTGGTTCCTCAACCCATGAATTCTCTTCCAATAAGATATTACCTTAAGTACATGCCTAAATTTACAAGAGAGGAAGATATCATTGCAAAAGAACACCTTGTTGCATTGTACCGTTATGTAGATAATTTGAATATTGAAAATGAAGATGTCTGGATGAGGGTTTTTGTGCAAAGTCTAGATGGAGAACATAGGAAGTGTTTTATAAGTTTATCTCCTGGATCAATAGTTGGAATTAAATCCCTGGATGATTCCTTTTTAATACATTGGGGTGAAAAAAAATACTTCTTATATTACATTACATAATTTGGAGCTCTTAAAAGGAAAGAGGGTGAATCAATGTCATATTTTTTAAAATTATTTAACAAGATGTATAAAAAAATTCCTACTGAGATTAAACCCATTGAAACTTCTGCTAAAATCACTTATGCAAGTGATTTTGACCCAGAGTTCTGTCTTTTTTGAGAGAAATAAGGTCTACAACATTATCTCATATGAAAGATGTTGCACTAGAGGTTGAATCAAACATATTGGCAACATATAAGTTGAGGGGTAAATATGATAGAGATAGAAGAAAACAAAAAGTAGAAACCTCATCTTCAGATGCCTCAAGAATTAATCCACAAGTTGATGAATTGACTAAATTGGTTAAGTCACTTTCTATAGAAATGGAAATATTAAAACTTGAAGGGAGAAAAACAAATAGAAACCCTCAAGATTTTGGAAACATAAATAATTTCAGAAGACCAAATAATACACCTCAAATTATGCAAAGAGATTAGAGAAATAAAGAATATTAGAAAGTTCAAAATCCTCTACATAACAATTTGATTGATGATGAAGAAGGAAATAATGAGGAAGCAGATCAAGAGATTCATTGTTTGGGGGATACAATTGCCTACCCTCATTTAACCATGTCTTCTTATGAAGAATATTTAATGAGAAATCAACTGAATGATTTAAGTAAAGGAGAAAAAGTAAATGAAAATCAAAACAAATATAATTTGAGGTCAAAACAAGGGAGGGGAAACCAAGTACATCTACTCAGCCTAAAAAATTAGACACCCCTCCCAAGACAATGGCTGCACCAAATAAGTAAATCGGAGAAGAAAACAATCAACCCATTATCAAGTCTCTTGTTCAAGAGTCAAAGAAAATTTAAAATTTCCAATCCTATTTTAAGTTTGAGAATGAAATCGAGAAAATCAAGATTCTTGTCCCACTCCTAGAGTTGATGAAAAATTAAGATTTCAAAAATGTTGTAGCCTAAATATTTTTCCCATTCAACGGAATCAGTTAACTTGTAGGATGAGAAACCTACAGTTATATTGGGACCACTGGTAGAAGACAAAGATTAATCATCTCCTCCCTTTTACACTTCTTTGAATGTGCATGAAATATTTTTTCACAATTGTCTTATGGACTCAAGTGCATCCCAAAAACTCATGCCTAAGGATATCATGGATGAATTGGGTCTGGAAATTACTAAAGAATATCACAATTTGTATTATTTTGACTTTTTGGCACAGGGGCATACCCAATAATTCAACAACACAACAACAAAACCCTAACTATCGGCCCTTTCAACAACACATGCAATGTAGATGAAGTCTCACCCAAGGTAGAGGTGGGGGGGTGTTGTAGGACTCAAGTTTCTACAACCTAGTTGGGACACAGATCTATGATCACAATACTTAAAAGAGCACTTAGCAATTAACATCCATTAGTCTGTGCTCTTATTCACATCGCAGGTTAAAACGCTAATTACAGAACAATGTAGTATTCATCAAGACCTAATCACATCCAACTGTTCAACACATAACATCAAGCATATATAGCATTCATTCACATTATTAAGCACTAAGCTACTACATCATATGAATCTAACATACATAAAGGTTACAACACTAAGAAAATACAAGAAAAATACATCACAAAGAACATAACACAACATATATGTGGTTCACCCCCAACGTGGGGATATGTCCACCAACTCTTCTTCTTCTTTATTATATTCTTCCAATATTCTTACATGCACAGAGCCACAAATCCAACTCCACATAGGACAGGATATCTGTGCACACCTCGCCAGATCCTCCTTCCTCGAGCTTGGCATAACACAGAGCCTTCTTACAATCACTTGCACTTAGCTCTGCAAGTTCTCAACACTCAGTATGCACAAAGATTACTTCTATCTTACTCTAGCACTTTGCCATTAGCCTATTAGGTGTCTTTCTTACATCACCTAGCTACTTATTTATATATTACAACAGGGGCCTAAACATGGGTAAAACCCATGTTCTGACATCCCATACCCATTACATAAACCCTAACACCCAAAGAAACCCGCAAAAGGGGGCAAGATCTCATGATATCTTCTTCTCTTGGGTGCTCCGTCTTCGACCAACCCATCGAAGTCCCAAAATTGGTCAAACATGACCAAGATTCTCCAAAACTTGGTCAAGGGCCAACATGCCCCCAACACTCACCTGCGACTCGCCTCGAGTCACTCTAATCTGAGAAATTCTTATTCAAAAGCCTCAAGCTTGGCTCGAGCTACCTTGACCTGTTGCTTCACCAGAGCCTCCTGCTGGACGAAATCCTAAATGACCTTCGCGGTGACCGGTCCTACCAAGCACTGTTCCACCGCGGTGACCACTTTCTCCAGCTGTGCACCTCATCCTTTGATCTCTTCAAAAAGTATGTAGGCTTTGTCCTGCACCGACTAGATTTTCTGCATCACTTCCATGACTCTACTCTGGATGGAATTGACCTGTTTCTAAACTATGCGCACCTCCTGTGACCTTTTCATCTTCTTGACTGTTGATAGTATTTTCAGCTATGCTTGCACTATCATTTCTTGTTGCTTTGCCTCCTAGAGTTGGGCTTCTAATGTTCTTAGTTTTGGGTCCTCTTCAAGGTGCTCATAGGTTTGTGCACTTCGATTACTGAGTTTCTTGCATTCTAACGCCAATGCCTTGATTCTTTCAACTGTGCTCCTGACAGTTTCTTCTCTCTGATCCCGCACTTCCTACAGAGTGCTCAGCACTACTTGCAGTTCCAACTCTGCTACTCTTGCTTGAAGCTATTGAATGGCTTCAGCGAGCTTCCCCACTTGAATTTTAGTTGTCTCTTCTTCCATCTGTGCCAGGCTCGACATAGAGAAAAGTGCTCTAGTGACTGCCTCCTTAACTCCCATCTGCTCTGTGAGCAGTTGTTCTTTTACCTTATGTATTTTCTCTCTATCCTATGCAAACTTCACCTGGAGGTCATATTTCTCTTGCTGTGCAATCCAAAGTTTTTCTAGGGCTTCCTCCTTTGCTTGTTTCAAGGCCTCTGTGGCCTACTCTTTTTCTTCCTGGACATGATGAGGTTGAGCCTTTGTTGCATATGCTAATTTGCATAGTTGGGTAGACTCATCTCCCACTTCTATACCTTCTGATGATGACAACGCAATAGATACTGCACGGTTCGAGTAGAGGGCTTGTTGTACCCCTTTCTGCTCCACCTCAATCCTATCATACATTGTCTCTTTCTTTGCTTTGTTGTCCTGTAGAATATCCTCCAAAGAATATGCTACAATAGAGATGATGAGAACAATGTCATCCACTGTAAGCACAATCTGTAGTCGGGGCTTACTGGCTTGTGACTTCTTCCGTGATGAAGGTTTCTTTGGGGAAACATTTATTTTCTTGGATGTTTCGATCTTTGTAAAGGGATATTTAGGTGGTGTCACTTCACCCTGTTCCTTCTTGTCTTCTTCCCCTTCATCCCCTTCTTGGTCTAGTTCATCATCTCCTCCTTCTCCAGGTGAATGTCATGTAGTTTCCTTTGATGCGTTGTTCATTTCCTACACTTCTTCCTTCTTCTTCTTCCTGATGTTACTAGTTCCATCATACTCTTCTTGAGTGACTATAGGACTTCCGATGAGGTCAGGGTCAGAGAGTTTGGTCTGTTCAACTGGTACAAGGAATTTTGCAAGCCATTCCTTGGTTATTTCCTCCATATCTTCCTTGGGGAGCTTGTAATAGGACTGGAGCTCTTCCTTATGTTCATCCCCATGCGCAGTGATGTAAATGAAGTTCATGTTTGTGCGTAACTTCACAAGTGGCTTGAACCTATGGAGTGTATTTGGCGTCATGCGAGGGAAGAATTCAATGGCCCTCTTCAACTGCAAGTAATAGTTGTGGAACATCGCATTTGGATGCCATTGTTTTTCCATGTCGCTCGAATACCAGAGGGTAGTGAACTTCGTGGTCAGTGGTTCAGATGACTCAATTTCAAGGAAGGTCACTCCTTTCGGCATCTCCCAAGAGATGAAGGTAATGAGAATCAAAAACTATCAAAAGTGAAACTCATAGCCCTGATCCTATGCTTCACGAAAATCTTGCTCCTACTGGTTGATGAGGTAGCTTGCCCAGTTCATTTGCATCCCTTCAATGCATTTTCTTGCAAGGTCGATGATGAACCATGTGACCTGTGTTGGTCTATTATTCCTGACGATATTTCCTACTATCAACTGACAAGCTAGGCACACCGTGCCATTTTGGATGGAGGATACCTTGTAGCCCCACTTCTCCTTCTCTACATCACCGTAGGTGTCCTTTATTCACTGCACCAGGGAGCGATCTGTAGCCTTCTCTGGGTAAAAATCCTGAGGGTCTGGTCCTTGAATGCTTAATCCAATGATTCGATGGATCAATGCTAGACCAATAGTGATGCACCTATCCAACCATAGGTAACCGCCATGGTAACATGATAGGAGGATTTTAACGCACACGTTAACCTCTTGATGTCTACCGAAGTGTGGTATCTTCATCACATTATGGATTATTGATCTCATGATGTCCATGGTCCATGTCTGAGGAACTATATTTGGCTTATTACCTGTTGTCTTTGTCAATTACTTATGTGGTGCAAGCATTCCATAATTCTTGCAGTCTCCTAAGTTGAAATTGTTGATCTTGAGCATCAGAATATGTCCCAACTATGATCCAACTGCGCGTATCCCCTTTGAGAGGTATGCAGTGATCAATGTATAGTAGAAGTCTCTCAGGACACTGTCACGACTAACTGCACCAGCCAGAGGCAGGATATAGTTGGGCAAGACCGACAGGATGAGCTTCACGTTCGCCAAGTCATCACGATGCTTGTTTCTTTTCTTTGTCGCGGTTTGAGAGGTCCTAGATCGACATGCAGTCGATGGGGAGGCTTGAAATCCTCTTGTCGATGAAGCTTGTGCACCTGTGGACATGACCTTTTCAGCCATAAGGTCTACTAGGATCTCTTCCCTGGACTTCTCTACTGTACTGCATTCACCAGACATACATGCTCAAGATCAGATATCTTGGGTAGGCGGACAAATACTCACAGTAAGAAAAATAGGTGGTGATGTCTCATTAAGCACTACACGATAGAAATTAGTTCACTGTGGGCTCAGATAATCACAATTTACAAAAGTGTCCCCAGTGAGACATCTGATGGGTTAAATAGACAATGTTGTAACAGACTCCTCCAATGGACATGAATTCCTCAATCAATACGATTCCATCCGTTATGGTGCGGTCCCAATGGTCCAATGGCAATCTTTTCGGCAATAACTACATTGCCAGACGTTCTGGAGCATCATTCTAACGGTCAGGACACCTCCAATGGTCATATTGATTCACCGTGGTGAAGTGCCAGTATGCATTGTTCTGCTATTCCGGCAAGGTTCAAGTTCTGCAAGCCTTCTTTCTAGGAAGTCTTCTTTGGAACTTCCTGCAATTTTTCTAACTTTGCTTTCTTCTTGCTGAGCTTTCTTGCTTTCTTTCCTATGATATGAGTAACTGGGTTCCTCTTTCCATTTTTATTCTTATCTTCTCTTAGCATAGTAACTTCACACTGTTGAGGGTCTTTCAACGGCTTTGAGGGGAATACCTCTTCTCTTATTACTTTAGGGGTAGGTTCTCATTTCTCCTGCATGGACAGGTTTTTCAAAATTTCCTGCATTTTCTCAACTTTGACAGCTAAGTCTCTAGTCCTCATTTGCTTCGAATTTTCCTCTTCTTCTTCTATTAAGCGTGCTATTCTCCTAGCCATGAAATCCCTTAATTCTTTATTTTTCTATTCTAGAGCTTCCTCTTCTTCTTTCCTTCAAATATGATCTTTCTCAATCTAGGTCCTTCCTAGCAAAAGTGCAAAGGGGGCATTGTTCTCAACAAACTTAATGACATCAAATTATTCTTGAGTCGATGCTCCATGAGCAACCATAGGTACATGGGTAATTCTTCCACATAGGGTTATCATATTTCCTTTAAACAATCCTATTCCTCCCAATGAAGGAACCATAGTAGGATTTCCCAAAATTTCCCAAGTACTTTATGTCATAATGTTCACCTGTGTTTCCTTATCTAGAACACAGTCTATGTCGATGTCAATTATTCTTGTTTCTATGCACTCCTTCTCTTTTAAGATCTCTGATAAGCTAATGTCTATGTGATCATTTAGTGTTTCTTTCATCTGCAATAATATAGTCTCTGATTCTTCCTGGTGTTCTAGCATATTCTTAGGCACTTGATCTTCCTCATGGTTTTCTTGTATCATATTCATCTTTTCAACTTTAGTAATCATTCTAGGGCAATCCAAAACTTCATGGCCAACAAATTTACAACAAATAAAAGTAGGGCCTCTACCAAGGAATTCCTTAGCAATATGATCTGATCTTCTACAACTATAACAAAGAGTCAGTCCTCTCTTTTTAAACGATCCCCAATGTTTCCTATATGATGCACTAGGATCACAGTGATGAACCTGCAAAAATTTCTTTCTAGGATCTTGCATCCACTTGTTAGTCCAAAAATTCTTTCTATGCATAGGAATAACATATATTTCACTATTTCTATCATATATATTCATATCAAATCTTCTTTCTTCTAGCTATGCCCTAGTTTTCAGAATAGGAAAAAATCTATCAAGCATACCTAGATCCATTCCTTCAAAACAAAAATTTCCACTTATCTTACCTTTATCAGAGCAAAAAGCTTTAAGATATTACCTCTTTTCTTCAGATCCGATTCCCTTGTTAGCAAAGAGCTTTGTAATTTGATTAGAATAATGTGCACTAGAGAAACATATCTATGCACAAAGATTTCTCTTTTCTTCATTTCCTAGCAATCACAGTTTCATGTCCCGACAACAGAACCATTTGTTGGCACAGGGGTAGACCCTGGGTTCAAAGCTTCAACAACACACCAACAAAACCCTAACTATCCACCCTTTCAGAAACATCTGCAAAGTAGATGAAGTCTCAGCTGAGGTAGAGGCAGGGGGGTTGTAGGACTCAAGTGTCTACAACCTAGCTGGGACATAGATCTGTGATCACAATACTTAACAAGCAATTAGCAATTAACATCAATTAATCTATACTCTTATTCACATCGCAGGTTAAAACCCTAATTAAAGAACAATGCAGTATTCATCAAGACCTAATCACATCCAACCATTCAACACATAGCATCAAGCAAATCTAGCATTCATTCACATTAATAAGCACTAATATACTACATCAGATGCATCTAACATACATAAAGGTTACAACACTAAGAAAATACAAGAATAATACAACACAAAGAACATAACACATGATATACGTGGTTCACCCCCAGCATGGGGCTATGTTCACCAACTCTTGTTCTTATTTATTATCTTCTTACATGCATAGAGCCACAAAGCCAACTCCACATCGGACAAGAGATCTACACCCACCTCGCCAGATCCTCCTTCCAAGATCTTGGCATAGCACAGAGCCTTCTTACAATCACTTGCACTTAGCTCTGCAAGTTCTCAACACTCAGTATGCACAAAGCTTACTTCTATCTTACTCTAGCACTTAGCCATCAACCTATTAGGTCTCTTTCTTACATTGCCTAGTTACTTATTTATATATTAAAATAGGGGCCTAAACATGGGTAAAACCCATGGGCCAACATCCCATACCCGTTACATAAACCCTAACACCCAAAGAAACCCGCAAAAGGGGGTGAGATCCCATGATCTTCGCTTCACCTGGGTGCTCCATCTTCGACTAGCCTGTTGAAGTCCCAAAATTGGTCAAACATGACCAAGGTTCTCCAAAACTTGGTCAAGGGCCAACATGACTCAAGAAAAGTAAAATTTCTTGGAGTTATTAAAGATCTAATTGTCACTCTTTTTCAATTACCTATGAAGAGCATAGTCATGGATACTGTAGTTGCATATGTTCCTCCCAAATTTGGGATGTTGTTTTCTATATCATGGATCAAGAGGTTAGGAGGAACATTGCAAATGGATATTTCTTATGCCACCATACCAGTCTTTGGGGGTGAAAACATAAGGTTATATAGAGAGGCATAACTTGCATATATCATAAGTGATTAGGGAAACCCAACAAACCATCCCATCTATGTTGTTGATACTGATTTAGGATCTAGCAATCTGCATCTTATTGTTTTTCCTCAGTCACCATTGTAAATAAAAAATCAGTCACCAACAACATGTGAGACAACTAGACAAGGTGCTCAAACATGGAAAATGTATTTTGATGGTGCAACTTCCAAGGATAGTGTTGGTGTTGGAGTAGTGTTCTTTCTCCTTCTCAAGAGGCCATAACCTTGTCCTTCAAACTAGAATTTGAAACCACAAACAATATTGCACAATATGAAGCATTATTTTTGGGGCTTAGGGCTGCAAGGGACATGAAAATTGAAGAATTGTTAATTTTTGGAGATGCAGAGCTGATTGTGCATCAAGTTAGAAAAATCTATCAAGAAAAGCATCCAAGACTTAGAGATTAAAGGAATTAGGTTTGGAACCTTATTGATAATTTCTTCTTATCCTTCAACATATATTTTCTTCCAAGAGAGGATAATACATTGGTTGACTCCTTAGCTATTTCTGCTAGTAATTTTAAAATCCCACTACCTCCAAAGCCTAAGTATTATGTTGAGGTGAAATATAGACCTGCTATACCTAATAATGTCAAGAATTGGAAGGTTTTTGAGGATGATCAAGAACTAAAGAGGTTTTTGGAAACAATAGATGAATTTTCTGCTCTTCATATTGACCAAGATTCAGATGATGATAAAAATCAACATGTTGGCAAATTTTTGAACAAGATTGCAGATCATAAAATTGTTCAGTTTCCTAGAAATCATATTCCTAAAGGATTCGTTCCCTTGGAGAGACTGTTTGATAACATTGATGTTGATATGAAAGTGAGTGGTTATAATGAAAATACAGATCTGATAGAATGTAATCTAGGAACTTAAGAGGAACCCAAATATGTTAAATTGTCTAGTAGTTTGTCAGAAAATAAAAGGGTTGAATATATCAAACTGTTGAAATAATTTTTTGATATTTTTGCATGGAAGTATGAGGACTTGGAAACTTATGATACTAGCATCATTGATCATATAATACCTTTGAAGGATGAAACCAAACCTTTCATATAGAAACCAAGGTAGATCAACCCTATGTTATTTCCTATCATGGAGAAAGAGGTCAAAAAATTGCTTGATGCTCTGATCATTTTACCTCTAAGGTATTCCAATTGGATATCTAATCTGGTCTCTATCATAAATAATAATGGTGAGATCAGGCTTTTTGTTGATTTCAAAAACTTAAACTGGTGTTCCAGAATAGACAACTACCCCTTACAAAAAATGGAGCATATCTTGCAAACGGTGACAGGCTCAGTAAGGATTTCAATGATTGATGGGTTTTCAGGCTACAATTAGATTTCTTTGTTACTAGAGGATAGAGAAAAGAAAAAAATTACTAGTCCTTGTTGTACATTCATGTATGCCAATATGCCCTTCGGTCTCATGAATGTAGGGGTAACTTTCCAACGTCCAATGGACATTGCATTCATTGGACAGAAAGACAAGTTTGTGGTTATTTACTTGGATGATATCATAGTGTTTTCCAAGTCTGATCAAGAGCATTACCAACATTTAGAGAAGGTATTTTTTAAGTTTAGAAATTATGGTTTGTCCCTTAATCCCAAGAATTATGTTTTTTCCATGAAGGAAGGTAAGTTGTTAGGACATATTGTTTCAGCCGAAGGAGTAAACATTGATCCAAATATAGTAGAGGCTATCAAAACTCTTTCTCTCCCAAGGCCCAAGAAAAAAATTTAGTCCATCTTAGGTATGCTAAACTTTTTGAGGATATTTATATATAACTTTGTTGAGTTAGTGAAATTCATCACTGCCATGTTGAGAAAGGGAATGAAGTAAAATGGACACCAACAACTAGGAATTCTTTTGAGAAAATAAAACAAGCATTGGTTGATGCTCATGTTTTAATCAGTCCTGTCTACTCAAAGGAATTTTTTATTTTCTCCTTTTCCTCATATGATACATTAGTTGTTGTCCTTCTTCAAAAGAATCCATATGGAATGGAGCATCCTATTTCGTTTTTCAGTAAATCCTTGAGAGATGTTGAAGTCAGACATGACATCATGGAGAAATGAGATTATGCTTTAGTCAAAGCTCTAAAATATTTCAAGGTATATATTCTTCACTAAAAACTTATTACTTATGTCCCTTCAAGCTATGTGAAAGAAATTTGAATTTAGCCTGATATAGATGGGAAAATAAGTAAGTGGATTTCCAATATTTTGGAGTTTGATCTTAAGGTGAAATCCACCAAGTTAGTGAAGGGTCAAGGTTTAGCTAGATTGATAGCTAAATAAAATTGTAAGGAACTGGGAGTGAATTTCATGTGTACTAAATCTATAAATCAACAATCTGATATTCCTAATAGCAACTTGCAAATCAATGAAAAATTGAAAAAATGAAGTTGGTATAAGGACCTCATCCATTTCTTGCAAAATTTGCAACCTCCCACTGGACTTGAGAAGACCAAAGTGAGGGCTTTGAAGATTAAAGTAGTTAGGTATTGCATTGTTGATCAGATTCTATATTGGAAAGATCATGTAGGGGTTCTTTTAAGATGTTTGGATCCAGAAGAGGAAAAAAAAACTATGACTGAATTTCATGAGAGTCTATGTGGAGGTCATCACTTTTGGAGGACTACAACATACAAGATACTTAGAGCTGGGTAATTTTGGTCTAGTTTATTCACTGATGTGTTTGAAAATATAAGAACTTGTGAAAAATGTCATAAATTCTTAGGAAAACAACAACTCAAATATTTTCCTCTGAAACCCATAGTGGTATCTGGCCCTTTTCAGCAGTGGGGGTTAGACTTTATTGGAGAAATTCATCCATCCTCAAGTGGCCAACATCATTAGATTTTGAATGATACTGATTACTTCACCAAGTGGATAGAATCCATTCCCACCAGAAATGAAACACACAAGTAGTTATTGGTTTCCTGGAATATATTCTATCAAGGTTTAGTTGTCCTAATAAAATTGTTACTGATAATCTTGCATCTTTTAAAGTTGATCCTCTGGTGAATTTTTTTGAAAAATTTGGGATTCAACTTATCCACTCTACTACATATTAACCTAAGGGTAATGGATTAGCATAATCCTCCAACAAAATCTTAGTGAAGATCATCAGAAAATTGTTGGAAGATAAAAATAATTCATGGGATTCAAAGTTGAAGTTTTCCCTATGGGAAGACAGAGTAACCACCAAGAGGTCAATTGGCACCACACCATTTCAGTTGGTTAATGGAACTGAAGTTGTTTTCCCTACTCAACTAGCCTTACATGTGGAAAATTTTCTTCAAGATAAAGAAGGGGAACCAAATGATATGATTAAGAGGATGCATCAACTTGTGGAAGTATAGTAAACCAAGGAGCAACTTTTTGATAAAGAATAGAGTCATCAACAAAAAATCAAAGAATTTTTTGACAAGAAAGTGAAGAAGGAATATTTTCAGCTCGAAGACCTGGTACTCAAGTGGGATGCTCAAAGGAAAGATAAGGGAAAAAATGGTAAATTCAAATCCATTTGGGTTGGTCCTTTTAAAACTTCTGAAGTTTTGCAAAATAATGCCTTTAATTTGTAGAATTTGGAAGATGTTGAAATTCTTGGTGGCCCAATAAATGGGAATTTTCTAAAGAAACACATTTTTTAAAGCATGGGTGGCTTCATCTCAATGTAAATAGAAGTATTTTAGTTAGTTCCGTTTTATTTTAATAATGATTCCTTTCCCAGTGGATAAGAAACAAGAACTGCATATTCTTGGAGCCTCATAGGGAGGTCTTCATCCCCTGTGGAGCCATATGTTAGTACATAGGATGTGTAGGTGATCCGGAATCGGATCTAGAGGCCTGACAGGGTTTAAAAATGCTCAAAAATGAAAGTTCTCATAATGAAACAAAACCAGCACCATTGCGTCCGTCTCATCTTCCTGGTTCCGTTGGTATATTTACTTTCTCAAACAGACGTCGTATGCGAAAGTTATCGCATTTGGAAGTTTTGCATAAGCAGGAAAAAAGTCAACTAGTCAAAGAATACGTGGCACATTCTGGAGCTGACACATGGCAGGTTACATAGGTGACAAGTGGCAAAGTTTTGTTGAGACACTTGACATATGATTGGTTTCTACATGGAC
>CBVK0101480402.1:0-13718 GCA_900067695.1 Picea abies | reverse complement strand
TTCTGCATTTGTTTTATTTTATTGCTCCGCGGTCCTGTTTTCTAACACAACTCTCAAACCCATTATAAAGAAGGAACTAAAAAAGTTATTGGATGCCCAAATTATTTTCAAAGTTAGACATTCAACTTGGGTGTCCAATATGGTGCCCATAAGAAATAAGTTGGGAGAAAACAGGATTTATATAGACTTCAGAAATATTAATCGTGCTTTGGACAAAGATAATCACCCAATTTCCCCAATAGAAAAAATCCTACAACTTGTCTCTAGATACGAACTATTCTCTCTATTAGATGGGTTTTCAGGATATAATCAGGTTCTCTGTGGCGAAACCGAACCGATTGAAAACCATTTTTTGAACTAAATGGGGAATGTATGCTTATAGACAGATGCCCTCTGGTTTAATAAATGCAAGAGCTATCTTCCAAAGGGTAATGGACATTGCTTTTAAAGGGTTAATCGTTCAAAGTGTGTTGGTCTACCTGGACGATGTTACAGTTTATTCAAAAAACAGAGAAGACCATCTGAAACATATGAAACAAATTTTTGAACGATGTAGAAAATATGGGATTTCTCTAAACCCCAAAAAGACCATTTTTACTATTTCAGAAGGCATTTTAGTAGGCTACATCATTTCTAAAGATGAAATTTCGGTGGACCCATAAAGAACCAAGGCTATTCTACAAATTCCACCACCACACAGCAGGAAATCTATGCAATTGTTCTTTGGCATAATCAACTTTGTAAGAAGATTTGTTTCAGATTTTGCAGAGATTGTAAAACCACTTCAAATAATAATTAAAAAGGACGTCTAGTTTAAGTGGACACCGTTGGAGAAAGAAGTGTTCAAAAATATTAAAGCTATTATAGCCACTGCTCCATCTCTGCACAGTCCATATTTCTCCAAAGATTTTTTGTTGTATACATTTGCATCCGATCATTCTTTAGCAGTAGTGATCGTGCAAAAAGATGAACAAGGGGACGAATACCCCGTTGCATTTATGAGCACTGGATTACAAGGTGTTGAACTAAACTATCCTTCCATAGAAAAACAATATTTTGTTGTCCATAAATCCATTAAATAGTTCAGACCTTATATCCTAAAAAATCATACTAAAGTCATTGTCCCACACCCAAAATTAAGGTCTCTCTTTGTTCAAAGAGAATTGAGTGAAAGACGAGGAAAATGGATGACATCTCTACAAGAGTATGACCTCGAATTCAAACTAGCTAAGGTTGTGAAAGGTCAAGGCTTATGTAAGTTAGTGACACAAGGAGTTGATGATGAAGAACAAGAGGAGGATGGTTGGCATGAAAGGTCAAGGCTTATGTAAGTTAGTGACACAAGGAGTTGATGATGAAGAACAAGAGGAGGATGGTTGGCAAGATGAACATACAATGTATACTCAACAGGTTCCATATGTCCTAGCCATTTAAAGATCATATTAAATGATCCTAAATATTACTTACAACATGGCACTTCTCCAGATCACCTCAACGCTAAGTAGAAGAGGGAAATATGGCTGAAATCCTCACAACATCAGTTGTTACATGACATCTTGTTCAGAAATAATTATGATGGAGTGTTACTCAAATGCCTTGAAAAATAAGATGTCTATAATGTCCTGAAAAATATGCATGATGGACCAGTTGGTGGTCATTTTTGGGGATACACAACATCCCCCAAAGTGTTGAGAGGAGAGTACTACTGGCCCACACTCTTCAAAGATTCTCATGCATACTCAAGGAGTTGTGAGCATGTTAGAAATTTGCAGGAAGGGAATGCAAGTTTGTTATTCCTCTCCAACCTATAGTTGTAGAAGAACCCTTCGAACAATGGGGGATAGACATCATTGGAGAGATAAATCCTCATTCGTCCAAGCGACACAGGTATATTCTAACCACTACCAATTATTTCACATGTTGGATTGAAGCAATACCTTTAGTCAAAGTGAATGAAGAGGTAGTAATCAATTTTCTTGAACAACACATCATCACAAGGTTTAGAATCCCTAACTCTTTAGTGTTTGATAATTCTACTTACTTCTCATCCTTTAAGTTATCTGAGTATTCATTAGAAAAGGGAATCAAAGTACTCAACAAATTACTACCCCCAAGGAAATAGTTTAGTAGAATCTACAAACAAGGACATCGTATGTATCCTTAAAAGAACCATAGTTGACCACCAGAGAAATTGGCACAAATCTTTACAAAATGCTCTCTAGGATGACTGTGTCACTCCTAAATCTTCCATAGGAACTTCACCTTATTTCCTTGTTTACATGAAAGATGTTGTTTTACCCTCAAATATCTATCTTCCTTCCCTCCAACTCACACAACAGTCTCGGGGAAGAGAGTGCCCTGTCATCCAGCGACTCATCGACACCTTGCTAAATCTTGAAGAAATACGTGATAAAACCAAAAACAAGTTTGAAGCTCACCAACAAACAATAAAAAGTTGGTTTTATAAGAAGTCTTCCAGTGAGAAAGAGTTCCAAGTTGGGGACTTAGTTCTAAAATGGGACAAGCCACATGAAGATAAAGGGAAACATTTAAAGTTCCAACAACTTTGGATTCGTCCTTACCTCATTAAGGAAAATATTGGCCAAGGCACCTTTCGGTTGCAAAACCTTCATAGTTAGGTTGATTTTCTCCCTGTCAATGGCCAAATCCTCAAACACTACATCAGTTATCCATTGATGTTGTTGATCACTTGTACATAAATAATTATTATTTTTGTTTTCTTTCAGTTAGGTTGGTTTTCTTAAGTTCTTTTTGTTTCCTAGCATGTTTTGGTTAGTTCCTTTTATCCTTCTTAATAACGGCCTTGGTGATTTTGAAGCCCCCATAACTCAACACTAGTCACACGTATAAACGTAGCACATATGGTACAGATAGCTTAAATATCTATGTGACATGATGTTAAATCCACATATTTCCCCAGACATGTAATCCCATTGTGCATTATCACAAGTCAGAATATGGTGGAGGAATATAGCTTATCAATACAAAAAGACACTAGAGAGAAACATAGAGCCAAAGGGACTTCACTTAACAACAGGTTGCTATGTTATATGAGTTGAATGAAAATGATCTAGATGAAATGTCTGCAGTATATCAGGAATCGCAACTCAAGAAGTTTGCTCATCCATAATCAAGTTAGCATATCTCACCATCACAAGTGCCATTCTTAGTGTCTTTAAAGGTTAACTAGAATCCCCCCATCCACCTATCTCTCTAAACAAAAGAGAAACAAATATTATAAAAGGTAAAGGCTTATGGAAATTTTTTCCAACTCACATGGGACATGCAAGTATCTCCATCGGAGCTATAGACGCTCGGGCAGTGGAGCAAGGATTATAACTCCGTCAAGGCTATGGACGCTCGCTGGCAGTGGAGTGACACTAGAGAAATGCACTATGACTTGTATTCTCATCATTCTTGATGTTTCGTTCACGTTATACTACCTACAGCTTACTTTCTAGCCATTTATCATATGAATAGAAATAAATTTATAAGCAATATGGTAATTGGAAAAGTATCTCTTCTCTTTGAGTCACCTCAGTTCTTTCAAAATCCAAGTTATGGGACATGTCGATCCTAAAGTATGCACCTAACTGCTAAAGGGCAGAGCTAGGCCACCTCAAATTTTGGAATGGTTGTTTTTTTGGTTATTTGATATTGTTGGTCAGTTGGAGGGTTGGTTTACCAATACAAGAACATGGTTGGGTTGGAAAAATTATATGGAGGAGGGTCCTCCTTGGCTGGTGGCACACAAATGACAGACAAGTGAGATAATAGAGGAAGAAACATGAAACAACAAACCACTCAATGAATAATCTGTTGTAAGAAGTTTAATACTTAAAATATTATTTCAAGGCATTAAACATGCATCAAAAACACAATTACTCCCACAGGTTGTAATAGAAACAAATCTTCACCAAAGCATTAGTTGTTTTACATGTTGCATATCAGTAAAGACAAGTTATACAGTAGCTAAAGGAAATGAAATGTACTTTGCACAAATAAAAAAAAACTCTATTCAAGATAAGATAAAAACACATGTAGATTTGGACATAAACACACCGTCGTCAAGAGTATATTCACCAGGTAGAGAGATTTAATCCATGCATAGAACATGTTCAACTATTTTGATGTATTGATATTCTTTCCCCAAAAATCGAACCCTCAAAACATACAAAAACTGCATATTTATCAAAATTGCAGAGGCTCGCATCCATTTGGAACTGAGGCTTAACTCTACATTATCAATTGAACAACAACTTTTTAACTTAACTAAATATTGTCAGAGTATAGTAATGTATACTTCGAGCTTGAATTAATAAAAAAAGAGTGGTTCATATCACACATAAATGACCACTTATTATTCCTTAATCTAAACGAGTCTTGCAATTAAACAACTAAAAATTGCTACTAGCAATAAAACTAGATTGATGCATTGGCTAGAGTGAGCTGAAATCTGACACAAACTAACTAGGAGTGATAGAAATGAGTTATGTATCGAGCACTGGTACCCATGTGCATTATTGGAGGCCACTAGGAGATAACTGGGTGTGTTGGCAGCTTCTTCAAGCACTCCTTCAAATTATCTCTTTTAGAAAGCAGCAAGTCTTCTAGTGCTTCTTTTGGAGTCTTTGATATTTCTTATGTAGCCTAGAGTACAGTTTCTCCAATTCCTGGTTATGGTGTTGCAAGGTTTGGACTTGTAGCATCAGTTTATGCACTTGTTGGTTGTCATCAACCTTCTTTGTTTCGACCTCAATCTGTTTCTCTTTCCTTTCTTCCTATGTGCTAAACTTGTTGTGGTCAGCTAGTGATATTCTTCTAGTTCTCATCCTATAATTGTGTATAACTTCAGGCTCTTTCTCTTTAGTTCCTTTAGTGTTGGTTTGAACAGAGCTTTGGAGTTCAGCCTCAACTGATTCGTGATTCTAGTCTTTCTGTTAGGCTTGCTCGGAAATTCATTTTTTTTCTCGCCCTTCCTTTTAATGTCATGTCTGGATGGAGGAGATGTTTTAGGTGGAGCTTCTACATGAATAGCCTTCTCTTTAATTAATTCCTTGTTGTGTGAACCGGGTCCAATTTTCCCTCTCATTTGAGTCACAGGCTTATTAGGTTGTTGCTCGATGGGGGTTTTATGGTCTTCCTTTGAGTGGCTAGACAACAGAGACCTTTGTGTCATCTCTAGTGTAGGTGGGTGCATGCTGGCATCTTTTCCACTCTTGTTTTATTTTCCCTTTCTTGTAGATGACCTCAATTGCATGAGGGGGGAATCCTCTATGGGGGTTTCTGGAAAAAAAAATAGGGGGCGTATTTCTAATTTTAGGGCCTTTCCCTTTACTCACTGCAATTTGAACATGCTTCATCGAGCTCCCAGGATCTAAAGAAACCCTAAACTCCTCACTTGCATCACCTTCATTTTGTGAATCGGGGACCTGCTCCTATTCTTTCAATCCCACAGACTTCAATAAATATTCCCAGGGCATTTCCAATTCCTCCAAAGCCAAAATTACCAATGATTTAATCATGTCGTCATGGTACGGACTCTTGTGGGTGGATTCAGGGTGACCTTGAACCCTCTTATCAATTTTGGTTAGACTCTTAAGCATGTAGTATGGTAAATTAATCTCTTTGTCTCCACTTAGATGCATAAGAAAACAAAGGTGATAACAGTGAATAATGATGAATCGACCCTCACCTGTGATATATATATGTACTTCTATTAGGTCCCCTTTCCATTCATCCTTTATCCATGCCACGGGGATTCCTTGGCTCTAGTCGGGGTCTTGGTTCTTGGAAACAAGCAACTTGTTGCACAGATCGGGAGGCAGCTTTCCTTTCTTGAACCATCATTCCCCACAGACAGGGAGAGAGTAAGCTGCTCCAATGAAATGTTCAGTGACATGAATCCAAGTATCTCCAAGCATGGTCTAGAATCCATCGAATTTATGCGTGAAGAGAATGGCCAAGCCTGTGTGGTGTCCTTGAAATGCTCACAGGAAATCATACCACTCAGCCTTTACGAAAATGTCTTTACTTTCAGATATGGCTTCTAACATTTCTAGGCCCTGTGGCCCGATTCCGTTCAATTTTCATCGTTCTCAAGGAGGAACAATGTTGGGCAAAGTAGCTCTGATGACCATAATGTAATGAATGTGTATTCCTTCATACCGAAATCGATTCCCGTGTGTTGTTAACCCTTTGTTTGAGTTGTAATGGCCATGATGAACTGGTACATTTCTCACGATCATAACTGGTGCTCTGTAATGATGAAACTGGGTGTAATCTGGTGTGGAAGCACTTTTCTATGATCGCACATGTATGCAGGAGCCATACAAATGGTTGAAATATTCAAAATAACATATTAAATTATAAATTGATTTCAAAATTGGTGTGTCAATCCTCCTTTGCAAGAATAGCCTCATTCTTGCAATCAGCTATGTTTTGCATATAAAACTTTGTTATACATGCCATAAGTTCAACCTATGACAAATTTGATGACAAGTATTTCAAACCAAATCAATGACATGCAATTATCCCTCAAGAAAACCACAATATGGTGTAAAAACAAATCGATTAAGAGAGGTAATGATAAAAATGATTTATTCAGTAATGAGGGACTAACTTTAACCAATAGAAAATGAATTATTTTTAATGAAGGTATAGGGAAATGAGAGAGGAGGGGAAGGGGTGAAAACTTAGGTCTCAACATTGGCTCCAAATCGGGACATCACCCCCCCTGTGGGGTACTGAGAACAGCATATCAGTGTCTTTCAACTTAATAACTTTCTCCCACCTTCCTTTTCTTACCTTTGTTTATGTCTGCCAACCATGTATCTCTGCCAGTATCTCTCAGCCATGCATCTCTAAAATTTAAAACTGACGCTATGGTACAAGAGGGACCCTCCTTCAGTCTTTCAAGCAAAAAGTGTTTCAAAAAGCACCCATTTACTCGGCCTCCAAAAATCGCAATATCATCTAGATTGTGCAAAACAAATGTTTTATTGTCCAGAACCTTAACCACCTTAAAAGAATCAAACCAAAGGTTATCGAACTTACCATGCTTAGACTTCTCATCTCTTCTGGCATCCCACCTCAAGACCAGGTCGGCTTCTTGAAAAATCTCCTTCTTGGTTTTCTTGTCAAAAGTTGATTTGATCTTGCTCTAGTATGCCTCAGTTATCTGATTCAGTGTTTCTCTCTTTTGTTGAACCTCTATAATCTGAAAGATTCTCCCTTGGATGTCATTTGGTTCCTCAATTTCTTTCTGTAGGAATTTTAGAACTAGTAGACCGAGTTGATTAGGGAAGACATTGTCTATCCCATAAACTAGCTAAAAAGGTGAGGTTCCCAAATATCTCTTGGTGTTGATCCTATCAGCCCACAAAGCATACTTAAGTTTAGAGTCCCAGGATTTCTTGTTTTCAGTCAATAGTTTCTTGATGATTCTGATGAGAGTCTTGTTTGATGACTCGGCCAGCCCATTCCCCTAAGGGTAGTAGGTCGTGGAATGTGTTAAGGCAATGTTATGGCTACCACAGAATTCAATTATGGGTTTGGGCTTGAATGCCTAGGCATTGTCTGTTATAATATTTCTAGGGAAACCAAATCTGGCAAAGATATCGGTTTCCAAGAAATTCATGATCACCTTATTAGTATCATTCTTGGTGGGAACAGCCTTGATCCATTTGGTAAAGGAGTCAGTGGCAGTGAGAATCTACTTGTGTTGCCCACTGGAGGGTGGATTTATCTCACCTATGAAATCTAATCCTTATTGTTGAAAGGGGCCACTGGTAGTGATAGGTTTTAGGGGCAGTAAAAGTAATTTTTGTTTGCATGCAAAATTTTGGCACTCATTGCATGCCCTTACTGTGGTGAATACATCAGAGCAAAGGGTGGGCAAGTATTACCATGCCCTTAGGATCTTGAGGGTTGTGGATTTCTAATGCTGGTGTCCCCCAAAAACACCCTTGTGAATATCTGTTGTGACTTGTTTAGATTCATTTTCAACAAGACAATTTAATAGGATGCCAGCGGGATCCCTCCAATACAGGTTCTAATTAAAAATGCAGAATTGTATAGATTTTAATTTGAGAGACCCGACCCTCGTATTTTTCAAATCTGGTGGACATTCTAGATGCTGCAAAAAGTAAATAACATCTATGTACCAAGGTGAAGAGGAGTAATTTTTAGATACATGCATGTTGTCTTGTCCAGATTGTTTCATGGGTGCATTTGATTGGGTGAAGGTCTGATGCAATTCCAGCACCTTATAGTTTGATTATGATAACACCTTGGAAAATCCTTGTCCCTTAATCATCTTGGTGGGTTTTATGTGCAAGTCATGCTCCAACAATTTGACGATCCATTGTCCTCTCTTCCCTTCACTGTCTTGCTGGACCAGAATCTCTTTGACACTGCTACTAGAAACATAAGTTATTATGCTAGACTGTAACACATACACCCTGAAAGCCTTCAACGCTTTGACCAACGCATAGGTATGTTTTTCTAATATGTCATATTTATCTCAGTATCTCAGAGGGATTTGCTGAAAAAGGATATGGGTTGTTCATGCCTTCCTTCATTTTTTTGCAGCAGCACAGCAACGATGGTTTCCTCGGAAGTGAAAGAGAAGATAAAGAACTATTTGGCATAGTCAGGGCTGACCAATACAAGGGCTTCAACCAAAGCTTGTTTGATCCTTTGGAATCTTTATTTTTCCTCCAGTGACCACTTAATAACAACATCCTTCTTCAACATGTTGGTGATAGGCCTTATAATTTTAGCAAAGTTTGGCACAAATCTCCTTAAAAAATTTATTCTGCCTATAAAAGACTGAATAGACTTCTTATTTCTGGGAATTTGAATTTCATGAATGGCATCAACTCTCTTAGGATCTATTTTTATTCTTCATGTTGATATGATGTGGCCTAAGATCTTACCTTCGAGCATAGCAAAGTGGGACTTCCTGGGATTCAAAGAGATCCCATACCTTCTGCATTTTCAGAAAATATACTCAAGGTGTTGTAAATGTTCATCATCTGATTTGGAGAAAATGGTGATAAAATGGTGATGTCATCCAAATATATAACCATAAATTTGTCTTTTTCCCCCATGAAGGCTATGTCCATGGCCCTCTGAAAGGTGGCCCTTGCGTTCCTCAACCCGAAGGGAATTTTGTCGTACATGAATGTCCCCCATGGGGTGGTGAATGTTGTTTTTTCTTTATATTCTTCACTCACTGTTATCTAGTTATAACCAGAGTATCCATCCAGAAAGGAAATCTTGTGAGCACTTATTACCCTTTGCAGGATATGGTCCATCTTGGGTGGGGGGTAGTTGTCCTTTAGAGAACACTTGTTGAGATTTTGGAAATCAACACACAAGCATATTTCCTCACTCTTTTTCCTCATGGGCACCAAGTTGGCCACCCAATCTGAGTACCTCAAGGGCACAATCTCATGGGCACCAAGTTGGCCACCCAATCTGAGTACCTCAAGGGCACAATGATTATGGCATCAAGAATTCGTTTCAACTCTTTTTCAATTATGGACATCAACATTGGATTAAATTGCCTAATCTTCTATCTGAATGGCTTAGAACCAGCCTTAAGAGGGATCTTGTGTTGGATGATATCAGTGTCAAATATCCTCAAATCCTCATACAAACATGCAAAAGTATCAACAAAATTTGTCATGAGGTTGATATACATGTCCTTTTGGTCTGGAGCTAGTGCCTTTGAGAGTTTGACTATTTTGGGATTTTCAACAGTCCCAATGTTGCATTCCACTACTTCTTCTTCTTGATTTTTGATGGCAACTTCTCTAGAGACATCATAACTATCAAATAACCTTTCCAGTGGCACTAGACCCCTGGGGATGTGGTTTGTTTACAGCTGATATGTTTGTATATTTTCTGATTCATCATATTCACCCTCTTGATCTATTGAGATACAGGAGAATTCTTCAATGGTATCCAGAAATATTTGTAGTTCCAAGTCATCACTAAAGACTTGTTAGTTCTGTATGTTGTCTGGTATGGTTGTCCTATGTCTGACTTCCACTTGATACTTGATATTTGAACCAATGGGAGGTTTGAAGGTACTGGCAGCTAAGGCCAAAGAATCTTCCTTTTGATTTGCCTCTCTGAGAATGAAGGAGATGTTAAATGCCAGAAAGAAGTTGTCAACCAAGTCCCAAACCTCGTTCTTGGATTGCTTGAGCCTTGGTTGCTTAGCTTGATAGATTTTTTTGACTTGATTGATGATTAACTTAGAATCACCAAAAATTTCCAAACTGTCAATGGCCATGTCTTTGGCAGCCCTCAATCCAAGAACCAGAGCTTCATACTTAGATATATTGTTAGTAGTCTTGAATTCCAGCTTATAAGAGAGTGTTATTACCTCCTATGCAAGGGAAATGAGGACTATACCAGCCCTAGAACCTTCCTTTGATGAAGAGCCATCAAAATAAATCTTTCATACTTTGTTCTATTGATCTATCAGTGACTGATTTTTGCATTTGTTGACTGTAATTTCTTGTTCATCATCATTTAAATGAAAAATAGATGACCTGATCTCATCCTCAACAGCATAAACTAGATGATTGCTTGGGTTTTGATGGTCACTGACGATATATTCCAATTTGACCTCCTTGTATAGTCTCCTATGTTATCCTCTGAAAAAAGGGATGGTGGCATATGTGAGGTCCATTTGTAATGATCCCCCAACCTTCTTGGCCCATGTCCTAGACAAAAGCATATCGAACTTGGGAGGAATGTCAGACACAATGATGTCCATCATAAGACTCTTCATGGGTAATTGTGCCAAATAAACCACCAAATATTTTATTAATCCCAAACATTTGACTTTTTTGGAGTCAAAGGAGTAAAGGTATTGGTAGGGATTGGTGATCTCCAGACCTAGTTCCTCCATAGCAACTTTAGTCATGACATTGTGTGAGGCCCCTGAGTCCATGAGACAGTTATGTAGGATCTTGTCATGGACATTTAAAGATATTTAGAATGGCGGAGAGGCATCAGAGCCATCCTCAATATGTGGACCCACTTTAATGGTTGGATTTTCATCCTACATACTAAAAACATCAGAAGTTACAATAGAAGTAGGTGGCTACAAAACCTTCATAATGAATTGTTTGAAAGGCTCATTTTTCAACAATTCTGACAAAGGTACAGGGATCTTGTTCTTGCTCAACTCATGCTCTAGGATGAAAGATTCTTGTGGCCTATCAGCTTCCTTTACTTTAGGGACAATAGGTTTAAATGGACGAGGCTCCAAGTCATCACTAAATACTTGTTAGTGCTTTATGTTGTCTGGTATGGCTATCTTATGTCTGAATTCCACCTGATACTTGATATTTGGACCAATGGGAGGTCTGAAGGTACTGGCAGCTAAGGCTAAAGAATCTTCCTTCTGATTTGCCTCTTTGGGAATGAAGGAGATGTTAAACTCTAGAAAGAAGTTGTCAACCAGGTCCCACACCTCATTCATGTTTTGCTTGAGCCTTGGTTGCTTAACTTGATAGATGTTTTTGACTTGATTGATGATTAACTTAGAATCACCAAAAACTACCAAAATATCAATTGTTGTGTCTTTGGTAGCCCTCAATCCAAGCACCCGAGATTCATACTCAACTATATTGTTAGTAGTCTCGAATTCTAGCTTATAAGAGAGAGTTATCACCTCATGTGTAGGGGAAATGAGGACTATGCTAGCCCCATAATCTTCCTTTGATGAAGATCCATTGAAATACATCTTCCATACTTCATTTTGATGATCTATTAGTGTCTGATTTATGCATTTACTGACTGTTGATTTTGGCTCCTCATTATTTAAATGAAAAGAAGATGATCCGATCTCATCCTCAACAACATAAAATGGATGATTGCTTGGATTATGATGTCCATTGACGATATATGCCAACCTGAATTCCCTGTATAACCTCCTGTGTTCTCTCCTGAAAACATGGATGGTGGCATATGTGAGGTCCATTTGTAATGATCCTGCAATCTTCTTGGTCCACGTCCTGGACAAACACATACCAAAGTCGGGGGGAATGTCAACCACAATGATGTCCATCACTACACTCTTCATGGGTAAATGTGCCAAAGAAACCACCAAATATTTTATTAATCCCAAACATTTGACTTTTTTGGAGTCAAAGTAGTAAAGGTCTTGGTAGGCTTTGGTGATCTCCAGACTTAGTTCCTCCATAACAACTTTAGGCATGACATTGTGTGAGGCCCCTGAGTCCATGAGACAATTATGTAGGATCTTGTCATGGACATTTAAAGATATGTAGAATGGTGGAGAGGCATCATAGCCATCCTTGATATGTGGGCCCACAATAATGGCTGATTTTTCATCCTACAGACTAATTACATCAGAAGTTACGACAAAAGGAGATGGTTGCAAAACCTTCATAATGGATTTTTTGAAAGGCTCATTTTTCAAAAATTATGACAAAGGTACATGGATCTTGATCTTTCTCAACTCATTCTCTAGGTTGAAATATGCTTGTGGTCTATCAGCTTCCTTTACTTTAGGGACAAAAAGTTTAAATGAAGGTGGTTAGTGATCTTTAGCCAATGCACCCTTGCTTGGATTTGGCTTGGGAGGAACCTTTTGTTTTTCTGTTCTGATCAGAGGTGGTGGTTTTGCGAGTGCCAGTTCTATGACTCAAATCATATTTCTTTTGGGGATGGCCTTGAATAACTCCCTCTTCCCCTATCTCAATATAAAATTGATTTGACAATTGTGCTACCTCATAATCTTATTGCGTTAAGTGACTGGTGTAAAAATCTGTTTCATTGAAAAGTACAGTAGCATCGTCCACAACATCACTATCTACATCCATTTCATCAATATGATTTTTTTGGAAAGGAGGCACTACTCTTTGATCATCAACATTCCTTCTCTCTCCCTGCATTATTTGAGGGACATAATTCGACCTCCTAAACTAGTTTGGATTTTTGTTCCTAGGCCCTTGAAAAGATTTATTTGGTTCTTTAGATTCCCATTTCAACTTAGCTATTTCACATGTCAAATCATTCAAAGTTTTGGTCATTTCATCAAGTTTAGGATCAGTTGTGGTTGGGTTAGAGGAGGTAGGGGAATCCTCTTGTTGTTTCTTCTTGTCTTTATCAGATCTAGTACTTAACCTGCCTGATGCTAGGATGTTGGAATCAACCTCAATGTCTACTTCTTGCATGGACAATAAGGTGGTGGATATTCTCTCCCTCAACAAAATGGAGAAATTTGCATCAAATGCATTGATCTCATCTAGGATCCTACCATACATCTTATTGAATCTCTTGGTGAAGTCTGAAATAGACTCACCATTCTTTCTCTTAAGGTCTCCAAACTCAGTGATGTAATATAGATAGTCTATTCTATCTTGCCATTGATTTAAGAAGGCTTCCTCTAGCGCATCAATATCTGTAATGGAGGTTGGAGGGAGATACTGAAACCATTTCCTCACTTCCCCATTGAGGCTTTGTACAAACAACCTCATCCACACATCTGCATAGTCAATGTTGAAGTTGTCTACAAAGTTGTAAAAGGATACCAGGTTTTCATCAGCTATGAAATCCCCTTCCAAATTATATATTGGAAAATATTTCATGTTATCTATGGTTGGGAGTGCATGTAATCCTATAGGAAAAACTAGGGGTGCATATCT
>CBVK0101480401.1:0-11916 GCA_900067695.1 Picea abies | reverse complement strand
GATATAATAAAGTTGTGATTTTCTATATTGTTCTTCTATATCTGTTGTGGTGTTGTTGTATTCAGTCTTTGGTTCTTAACATGACCCTTTTTGCATTTGTTGATTGTAAAAATATGTTTCATTGAAAAGTACAGCAACATCGTCCACGACATCACTATCTACATCCATTTCCTCAATCTGATTGTTTTCAAAAGTAGGTGCTACTCTTTGATCATCTGCATTCCTCCTCTCTCTCTGCATTATCTGACTAACATCATTCGGCGTCCTAAACCGGTTTGGATTTTTGTTCCCATCCCTTTGAAAAGTTATGTTTGGTTGTTTAGATTCCCATTTCAGCTTAGCTATTTCAAATGTTAAATCCTTCAAATTTTTGGTCATTTCATCAAGTTTAGGATCATATATGGTTGGGTTAGAGGAGGCAGGGGAATCCTCTCATTGTTTCTTCTCATATTTATCATATCTAGCCTTTAACCTGTCTAATGCTAGGATGTTGGACTCAACCTCAATGGTTGCTTATTGGATGGACAACAAGGTGGTGGATCTTCACTCCCTCAACAGAAGGGAGAATTTTGCATCAAATGCATTGGCATAAGTGATCTTGGTAGAGGCTTCAGCTGGTTTGATCTCATTTGGGATTCTACCATACATCTTGTTGAACCTCTTGGTGAAGTCTGAAATAGATTCACCATTATTTCCCTTAAGGGATCCAAACTCAGTGAATTAATACAAATAGTCTCTTCTATCTCCCCATTTCTTTATAAAAGCTTCATCTAGGGCATCAATATTTTTAATGGAGTCTAGAGGGAGATCCCGAAACCACTTCCTCACTTCCCCATCGAGGCTTTGTACAAACAACCTCACCCACACATTTGCATAGTCAACTTTAAAGTTGTCTGCAAAGTTGTAGAAGGCTACCAGATGTTCCTTTGTTTTGACATTCCCTTCCCCATCATATCTTGGAAAATATTTCATGTAATATGTGGTTGGGAGTGCATGTAAGCCTACATGCAAAACTAAGGGTGCATATCTGGTAATTATAGCATTCATCCTATTAACAACCATTGTTTGGGAAATAGGAATCTAAGGATTGATTGGAGATATAGGGGTGGATGTTGGAATGGATGATGAAGTAGAGGCAGGAGTTGAAGGTGTCTGAGGTTCCTTGGAAATGTGATTCTCAAGGCTAGAAAAATCAACATGCTTGTGATAATGGAGAAAAGTAGATTCTTTGGGCCCAGCTTTACCCTTGAGGGATGAGGTATATATTTGTGCTAAGGTGGATTTTCTTAGTTTCCTTTATAGCTCAAAGACTAATGTGTCCTTCTCGGAGTTGGGATGAGCCTTAGTGGATTTTATGTTCTCATATTTGAATCTCTTGAGTCCTTTTCTGTGAACCAGTATTTCTTTTGTGAAGTTTACTCAGTGGAGTCGCCAGGTGAAAGATCACAGTCTGAATGTGTCTGATATTTGTTCACCATAAAAGGTTAGATATGATCGTTGTCATTACCCGAAGGAAATATTTCTTCGTTACTCCTTTCCTCGTCATTGGCGCCAAAAGATGTTGGTCTTAAAGTCTGCACCTGACTGCTAAAGGGCAGAGCTAGGCCACCTCAAGTTTTGGAATGGTTGGTTTTTTTGTTATTTGATTTTGTTGGTCAGTTGGAGGTTTGGTTTACCAAGACAAGAACATGGTTGGGTTGGAAAAAATTTATGGAGGAGGGTCCTCCTTGGCTGGTGGCACACAAATGACAGACAAGTGAGATAATAGAGGAAGGAACACAGGGAAACAACAAACCACTCAATGAATAATCTGATATAAGAAGTTTAATACTTAAAATATTATTTCAAGGAATTAAAAATGTATCAAAAACACAATTAATCCCACATGTTGCAATAGAAAAAACTATTCACCAAAGAATTAGTTGTTTTACAAGTTGCATATCAGTAAAGACAAGTTATACAGTAGCTAAAGGAAATGAAATGTATGTTGCACCAAAAAAAAAATTGCATTCAAGATAAGATAAAAACACATGTAGATTTGGAAACAAACACAATGTCATCAAGAGTATATTCACCAGGTAGAGAGATTTAATCCATGCATAGAACAGGTTCAACCAACTTGATGTATTGATATTCTTTTCCCAAAAACCGAAGCCTCAAAACATACAAAATCTGCATATTTATCAAAATTGTAGAGGCTCTCATCCATCTGGAACTGAGGCTTAAGTCTACATTATCAGTTGAAGAATAACTTATTAACTTAACTAAATACTATTGGAGTATAGTAATGTATACTTCGAGCTTGACTTACTAAAAAAGGAGTGGTTCATATCACACATAAATGACCACTTATTATGCCTTAATCTAAAAGAGTATTGCAAGTAAACAACTAAAAAATGATACTAGCAATAAAAATAGACTGATGCATTGGCTGGAGTGAACTGAAATCTGACACAAACCGACTAGGAGTGACAAAACTGAGTTTTGTATCGAGCATTGGTACCCATGCACGGTTTTTGAGGCCACTAGAAGATAATTGAGTGTCTTGGCAGCTTCTTCAAGAACTCCTTCAAATTATCTCCTTTAGAAAGAAACAAGTCTTCTAGTGCTTCTTCTGGAGTCTTTGATATTTCTTCTGCAGTCTAGAGTATAGTTGTGCTTCTTCTGGAGTCTTTGATATTTCTTCTGCAGTCTAGAGTATAGTTTCTCCAATTCCTAGTTATGGTGTTGCAAGGTTTGGACTTGCAGCTTCAGTTTATGCACTTGTTGGTTGTCATCAACCTTCTCTGTTTTGACCTTGATTTGTTTCTCCTTCATTTCTTTCTCTATGCTAAATGTGTTGTGGTCAGCCAGTGCTCTACTTCTAGTTCTCATACTATAATTGTGTATAACTTCACGCTCTTCCCTTTAGTTCCTTTAGTGGTGGTTTGAACAGAGCTTTGGCATTCAACCTCAACCGATTCATAATTCTAGTCTTTCTGTTAGGCTTGCTTGGAAATTCATTGTTTTCCTCGCCCTTCCTTTTCCTATCGTGTTTGGTTGGAGGATATTTTTTAGGTGGAGCTTCTATAGGAACAACCTTCTCTTTAATTACTTCCTTGTTTCATGAACCAGGTCCAATTTTCCCTCTCATTCGAGTCACGGGCTTATTAGGTCTTTGCTCGATGGGGGTTTTTTGGTCTTCCTCTGAGTGGTTGGATGATAGAGACCTTTGTGGCATATTTAGTGTAGGTGGGTGCACGCTGGCAGCTTTGCCACTCTTGTTTTCTTTTTCCTTTCTTGTAGACAACCTCAATTTCATGTAGGGGAATCCTGTATGGGGGTTTATGGATTTTTTGTTTTAGGGGGTGTATTTCTCATTTTAGGGCCTTTCCCTTTACTCACTGTAGTTTGGATAGGACTCATCGAGCTCCAAGGCTCTAAATAAACCTTAACTTCCTCACTTGTATCACATTCATTTCGTGAATTAGGGACCTTCTCATGTTCTTTCAATCCCACAGACTTCAAGAAATAGTCCCAGGGCATTTCCAGTTCCTCCAGAGAAAAAGTTACCAACAATTTAATCAAGCCTTGATGGTACAGACTTATGTGGGTGGATTTTGGGTGACATTGAACCCTCTTGGCCATTTTGGTTAGATTCTTAAGCAGGTAGTATGGTAAACTAAGCTCTTTGTCTCCACTTAGATGCATAATAAATCAAAGGTGATAGCAATGAATAATGTTGAATCGACCCTCACCTATGATATATCTTTGTATTGTTATTAGGGACCCTTTCCATTCATCCTTTATCCATGCCATGGATATTCCTTGGCTCCATTTGTAGTCTTGGTGCTTGGGAACTAGGAACTTGTTGCAGAGATCGGGAGGCATCTTTCCTTTCTTGAACCATCGTTCCCCACGGACAGGGAGAGCACAAGTTGCTCCAATGAAATGATTTGTGACATGAATCTAGGTATCTCCAAGCATGGTCTGGAAGCCATCGAATGCCTGCGTGAAGAGCATGGCCAAGCCTGTGTGGTGTCCTTGAAATGTGCACAGTAAATCATACCACTAAGCCTTTATGAAATTGTCTTTAATTTCGGGTACGGATTTGAACAATTCCATGCCCTATGGCTCGGGTTTTTTCAATTTCCATCATTCTCTAGGAGGAACCATGTTGGGCAGAGTATCTCTAATGGTGATAATGCAATGAATGTGGATTCCTTCATATCGAAATTGATTCTTGTTTGTGGTTAACCCTTCGTTCGAGTTGCAATGGCCATGATGAACTTGTACAGTTCTCACGATCATAAGTGGTGTTATGTAATGATGAAATTGAATGTAATATGGTATGGAAGCATTGGTCTATGGTATTGCACATATGTAGTTTCCATCCAAATGGTTGAAATATTCAAAATAACATATTAAATTATAAATTAATTTCAAAATTAGCACGCCAATCCTAGTTTGCAAGAATAGCCTCATTCTTGCAATCAGCCCTTTTCTGCATATAAAACTCGGTTATACTTGCCACGAGCTCAACCTATGACAAATTTGATGGCCAGTATTTCAAACCAAATCAATGACATGCAATTATCCCTCAATAAAACCACAATATGGTGCAAAAACAAATCGATGAGCAGAGGTAATGATAAAAATGAGTTATTCGGTAATGAGGGACCAACTTTAACCAACAGAAAATGAATGATTTTTAATGAAGGTATAGGGGACCAACTTTAACCAACAGAAAATGAATGATTTTTAATGAAGGTATAGGAAAATGAGAGAGGAAGGGTAGGGGTGTAGACTTAGGTATCAACGGGACCTATCTTTTTTATCTTATGAGTTTTCATGATGAGATCACCCTTCCTAAACTATGTGTGGACGTCATCTTACAGAGATTCAAGGCTTCGCCCAGTGTGTCGCCATTTGTTGTGACAGGCACTACAACCCTCCATTTTCTCTCTTTAATCATGCATGATCCCTAGACAATGGATTCCTTCATCTTTTGATCCGAAGAAAAAATATTTTTGGTCTCTCTCTCTCCAACTTGATCCTCAAAAGAACCTTGTTTCCCTTAGAAAATCATCTTTAAATAAAAATAATTGAAGACTTGGTGTTAAGATCGGACCTTGTTTCCCTTAGAAAATCATCTTTAAATAAAAATAATTGAAGACTTGGTGTTACAAAATCCAAACAGTGAAATTGACAAAGTTAATAAAAACTCCTCTGATAAGAATCGAAGGAGTTAATTCAAACTCCTCCAATTCATATCAGAGGAGTTATTTACTTCCTCGGTGATATGTAATGTTATTGCACAAGTTAGAGGAAACTCCTCCGATACAAGTTGGAGGAGTTAGATTTAACTCCTAATCGGAGAAGTTCCTCCCATAACTTCCGATATTATCAAAGGACTTGAAAATAACTCCCTCGATGAGCATCAAAGGACTTTCCTTTAAGTCCTCTCATAGTCATCAGAGAGCTTTTCTTCAAGCTCTCCGACCTCAACCACCCAACCTACCCGCATTTAAGGCTGAAAAGGCCAACAATATTTATAAACGAAGCATGGCCAAGGTTATGTCTATCCTTTTGAATAGATAGAGTGAGAAAATCTTCTAAAACGTCGAGAAACCCAAGCCATTCTATTTGAGCTTGTAACTTATCTTTGACCTCCACATGGCTCTAGGATCCAAGTAAGGGAATCTTTGTTTTGCTTATTTTAGGGTTAAGGTTAGGTTTCCTTTCAATTTCTTACTTTTCGCTTCATTTTATTTATTTATTGCTTCAATCGGCCATTTTTTACATGTCGTCATGCCCTTGGTTATCTCTACAATCTACATATGTTAATCTTTTGTGTACCCTCTTACCGTTACAATGATTCTTTCTTTTGCCCGGAAACACTTTCTAGTCGGCCCTAACAATAATCACGAAGATATTTTTTCTCTGATCTTAGAACGAATCCCTAAGTATTGCACACTCTTATTGATCTGTGCAGCTCTATAATGGAAGAGTTATGGGTAACCCTTCGTATGCGATCAAAAGAATTCCAAGCACCCCCCTCCGATTTAACGCTCGTTTTCAACGAAGTCATACTAGAATTCTTACCCTCACTCTCAAAAAACTTATAGTTATTGTCATCGAAGACATTACAACTAACCCCTCCAACCACATCGGAGGAGTTACTAGTAACCCCTCTGATGCGATCGAAGGAGTTACAAACATTTCCCCCGCACTTCTCGAAATACTTAGGTATAACTCTTCCGACCATATCGGAGGAGTTACTCTTAACTCCTCTGATATGATCGGAAGAGTTTCAGTTAACATCATAGATCTCTACGTGCATTCAATAATTTTGGTAAACTCTTTTGATGACTTATCTGAATAGTTCATATTAACTCCTCTGACCTCATCGGAGGAGTTCTTACTAACTCCTCTGATGCGATCAAAGGATTTGTTCTTAACATCTTCGATCATAACTTTTTCAACCATCTCCTCGCTTGTATTGGAACTCTTATCATAAACCTCTTTGACCTGCATCAGAGAAGTTAACCTCTAGACCTCCAATTTTGCTTTTCAAAAGCTTATTCTCCACCCTTTCCTCCCTAAGTTTTACTAGTTTCCTTAAGAATTCCTACCAATATCCTGATATCCTCAGAGGATGAATCTCCATCTCATAATAGTCTCAATAACTCTAGTATTTCTAATCATTTTATTGCATTGAATAGTATGTTATATCTTATTATGTGCCATGAACTTATCTTTTGGGCAGGTTCTAACATGTCACCATGAAAGAAAACAACAGGAAAGGCATCAAGAGTCGAAACCTCTGGAATTTCCCAGCAAACAGGAGAGACAGAGATTATTGGGGCCATATATGATGATATGGTGGACTTCTAGAAAAAGATGGAGAAACCTTGAAATGGGGAGAATTTTACCACATGTTCGAAAAATCAAAATTCTCCATCAAATTTGAATATCCAGACGAACTTCAAGCGTTCAAAAATATTGGAATATTTTGTTCTTCAGGGTAGCAACACATCCAATAGTTTTCCCTTGCGTTGATGCCATCTCCTGGATTTTGAAGAACACCGAGATAAGCAGTAGATACATCTGCAATGCAAGAAATGATCCTATAGATTCTTTTAGGCTAGAGTTTTTAGCTAAATGCTATCACATTAAGGAGGGAATCACAAGATTGGATGGTAAACTCCTCAGTGAGTTTGAGTATACACTGAAACATTTGTTCCCCAAATGGTATAAGACAGACAAGCAGTTTAAACACAGACCCAAAAGTCGTTACCCTGTGAATGCTTTAAGAAGACCTTACCAATATTTGGTAGCCATGTTGTGCAGGTTATACGAGAACCCGATGCAGCCTAATTCCCCTTATAATAAATTCCTTTGATTTATTTATGCACATATGTGGGGACTCCATTCAATAAATTCCTTTGATTTATTTATGCACATATGTGGGGACTCCATTCAATTGGGAAGACATATTGTCTGAGAATCTCATGACTGTTATATCCACAGTAAATCAAGCCCAACCGGGAACCTTCCTTGGTTTCCATATGTCCTGGTACCTTCTAGATATAATGTGTATACCTCACAAGTACCCTAACATGGGATGGATTTGGTTTCCTACTGACCTCGCAATCCAAATATATTGTAAAGTGCTTTGGGAGCATAAATACCATGTAGAGTACCAAAGGATATGTGAACACTTCCTTTCTCTGTTATATGAATTCATCTTTTGCACCACACCCACATGCATGACCGACAAAGCCATATCACTTATAAAAAGGATCAGGGATTGGTATCTTATGGAAATGGTACTCACATAATAATATATGGTGTGATGAATCCACCACATCTGCTTCCACGATTCGTACCCTACAAGTTCATCCTTCAGGAAGTATCATATCAAACTATTATACACGGAGTTGAAGGGATGTTCTATAGATTGAAGAAAGAAATTTGCCCCCCACTAACTCTATACATCGACAATTATTTCTTTGAAAATATTAAACAAGCTTGGGGAGAGGTAGATACCCTTCTTTCCTATCACTGTGGGGAAGAGAGATTCATAAGACATGATCCTAAGGGTATTGTTAAGGAAAATTTTGATAACATCGAGTTGCCTTATGAGTATACTAAAAATATGTGGGAATAGGAAGAAGTACAACTAAACACCAGAACATATGATGAAGTTATTTTCAACAGGCGTGGCCAACTGAAAGGAAGAATTGCATATGAGGAAAAGGCAAGGCAAGCATCCAGGAAAGAGGCATAACAAGAAGAAGTTGGGCATCTCTCCCCTATTTCCATATCATCACACTCGAGATCTACAGAGGGAGAAGAAGAGGTACCTACGAAGAAAAAGAGGACGTATAAAGAAAAAAAATTAAAGAAGAAAAATGATGCAAAGAAGTGAAAGATTAAAGATGACAAAGCTAGATCTAAAGATGAAGTTGAAGCAACAGTCACAGCAGAATCAGAAATAAAGGAATGAGCAGCAGCGAAGCAAGTACAGAAAGCAGCAAAATAAGCAATAGACAAAGCTATTGAAGAAGGAAGACAAAAGAAAAATGTAGAAGACATAAGGGACGACACACATCCCATGGAAGTGGACATCCCAGAAACATTTGTTGAAGGTATAGAAAAAAAAATTGACAGGCAACGGTGTAGGACTCGGGCTTTGTGACAGGCAACGGTGTAGGACTCGGGCTTTGGGAGCCATTTCAGTCGAGAGAAGTGTTGTATCTAAGAAGTTTCACGTATGACAGTAATACCGATAGGATCGTGCAGGAATGGGTAAAGAAGGTATCAGTAACTGAAGGAGCTCCTATCTCAGTACTTACCCATGTCTCGGTCATAGGATATGTCAGGGAAGACCCCGTTTCCACAGTTAAGGCTGGGTCCACATTCATGAATGCCAACATCAATAACATACAAAGGTTATGCTGGAAAAATGAAGAAAAGGAGTCAAGGATCAAAGAATTGGAGGAAAGAATTCAACAAGTAAAGATTGACAAGAGGAGACTCCAAAGCTTCAAAGTCAGGGCCGAAAAGTTCAGAAATGAGCTAGAAGAAGCTCTCGTTGACATGTATTCCCATACACACCTCTTCCAAAATGTGGCTTCAACGGTCATTGAGAAAAATAATCACTTACAGATGAAGTTGTAGCAATACAACACCATTCACGAAAGCATATCAGACTTAGACATATAGATAGAAGAGACTCCAGATGCATCGCCTAATCTTTACCAGCCAACAAAAGAAGAAAGAAACACAAACTTGTATGCATTAGATCATTTCCAATAAATAGGACAAAACACTGACAGAGAAGTCACCAAATCCATGGAAATATGCTCAAGGATCCATAAAGTTGCCCAGGAACTTACTAGGAATGGTCGGCTCCCAATATTAGATGAACTTGGGAAGAACCTGGTGATAGAAGAACTGGTGAATGTAGTACATGATAGCACTAATAGCAGCTACCTTTGTCTCCACATATCTCATTGATCAGCACTTGCTACAGCCAGTAAAGCTTCATATCATGGTACAAGATGTCATGACGAAATTGGAAAAGGATATGGTCACTCTCAAGGAAAATATCGCATTGATCAATACAACATTATAAAAGATAACGTACGGAAGGATTGAATCACTATATGATCAACTGGAAGTTTGGATAACCTACTTTAGCAGTAGAAATCCATAAGAAAAGGACAAAATACCTTTTTTTGTTTTTCGTCCTTTTCCTAACCAATCCTAATTTCATCCCATTATGTACACTTGTCATTAGGAATGACAAGGTGAACCACTTTTGTAACTACTCCTTCAAAAATAAGATGAAGAGTCCCATAGGGGTTACTAAACATTTGTATAAAATTGAATAGAACCCCATTTAGAAAGGACTTTTTGTCTTTTAAAGCAATGTATAGACTCAAGTGTTGATTCAAGGACGTATACTTTGTTAATGAGTATTGGGAAGCCCTCAAGGCCAGTTATTATAGAAGGAATTATTTTGTATGAACAGATCTCAACTGAGAACTACTTCTGTCCAAGATGGACATTGTTCTTATGGACTATAATAATGTTATTTTGTTATAGATTAATTCTCATGCAATATGTGTTATTCTTCAATTTAGAGTGTTTCTTTAAATATCTTAATGCCTTAAGATTTGTGGGTTTTTAATGTATGCATTATTGTAATCTAGACTACTCTGGTTATATGTATGTGTATACACTTGTTTCTGATCTTGCTCTTTTATATCAATTATATGTGTAGAAGTAGTGCAGGATTTGGTTTCAACTTACAACTCACTGGTCACTTTAGTATGCTCCTAGCTAGGATAGGTTAAAATAGGTTAGTGTTAATTTAACTTGCATTTCATACATAGTCTTCATCTACATATTTACATTGCATATCCACTCATCATCCACCCTCATCGAAAAAAAGGTCCACAACCAGTCAAAACCTCCTAAAATAGTAATAATGGAAGCTGAGCCAAATTTCGGATGGGTCTATTAACTCAAGAGGTGGATATTCTATTTGTGACTTTGTACCGGGGAGAAACCCTTGCTATTGTCGGGCGAATTTGGACCTGTAAACACTACCCAACCCAAGGAATGCACCATTTTTTTATTACGGATCACCCAAGGGATGTACCATCCGTTTATTAGGGACAACACAAGGAATGTACCATTTGTTTATCAAGGTCTCTCTAGCACAGGTAGTTAGGAATATCTCTGTTAGTAACTCAAGGGACTCACTGTTAGGAAAATATCAGTAAAATAACCAGGAACACCCTTGTTGCTAGAGTGAAACTCACATAAGAGTGCACTCTTTAGTCCTAACAATCTATCTCTTCAACAATGCAACTCACACTAGAGTTCACTCTTCAATCTTGGAAACATGGTTCTTCATGCTATACTTACCCTCTAGGCTTAGGCATCCCTTTCACTGATATATAGTTCCTTAGGCGATCCATCATTTTCCAAGGTGCTCTCTTACAGACAAATGTTTACTTGCTTCTATATTTCCACTAGCAATCCACAACCTATGGCAATCATCCTATCTGCATCACATGCATATAGTTAATATGAGACATCATCATACAATTTTTAATTAAAAAAAATTCCAATATGTTTTACCCAAAAAAAACAAAATTCCCAAACATGAGTTTTCTGCTCATAATTGTTTGGATCTTGCAGTGGTATATACTAGTCTTCCTTATGGGCTTATGTTATTTCCATATCTAGGACTATTCTTCCTACATTTTTCTCAATTTTCTTGCAACGAAACAAATTGTTATCATATCATAACAATTTCCAATTATAAATTTTTCAAATCTAGTTATACAGGAAAAATAAAAATTCCCACGCATGAGATTTATTCTCATTATGTTTGGCTCTTACAGTGGTATATACTAGTCTTCCTTATGGGGTTACATTATTTCCATATCCAAGACTATTCTTCCTGCAATTTTCTCAATTTTCTTGCAACCAAACACGTTGTTAATATCTCGTGCACAATATTTTCATTCAGTCCATGAAGTGATTTTCAGAATTATAGTAATCTAAAAATTCCATCACTTTCAACTATTATTCATATTAAAAACATAATTAATCCATTAATAAAATTATCTAGAATGGAACTATCATTCAATGTATATGCATTATCAGCACACCAACATTTTCATAATGCAATCAAACTTTACCAATAAGGAAAACCATTGTGCCAATAATCATGGCCCCATCTACACAATGCATCCTTGCATTGAATCTAGAATACCATATGTTCATTTCATGTATTCACCATGTGAGTTGGAAGGTATGTCCCATGCCTCAGTACCCCATCCAGACTCTTCCTCACAACCCATTTGATCCTTTGGATACCTTCCTCTTCAACCCATACAAAACACTAGGAAC